>JANHGB010072750.1:0-17824 GCA_026283785.1 Coracopsis vasa
TATTGAGCTCTTTTACTGTCAGCCAAATCAGATTCAATTCTCTGCCTAGATATCCACCACAGATAATAAATCAATGACATGCAAAACCAGTATGAGCATACATCGATATCACCCCTTATTCTGCAGGAACACTGCTCTGATTTCAAATGGCCAACCTTTTGAACAAGATCAGCAGGGGGTAACCCAGTCTGGGTACTCTGTTGGCTGTCACTATTGTCCTTGGCTTGAGAGAACATTAATAATCTCAGTTAAACAAACGTAAGTGAAGCTATCCCTGAGCTGTCTCTGAAATTAGGACACTCCAGAAAACATCTCTGATTTGGGCTGGCAACATTCCAGCAGTGTGCAGCATGGTGATAGCTGGAGCAGCCACACTGTGGTGAGCAGCTGGTCCGCCACACAGATGTTAGTTTCACCCTCCTTCACTTCCCTGGAATGGACAGCAAAGACCGACAAGACTTCCATGTGGATCCAAATGGCTTGCCATCTTCTGAAGGTGTTCCTAATGGATCTCTAGTACTGATGTTTAAATACCTGACTGTTCGGTACTGTGAAAATGCCTGGATGGATTTCCAAAGAGCAATCGCTCTCTTATGGGTTTCTCAGCTTGAGGTCATGACTCCTGCAGGTGTTATGGGGCCACAAAACCACTCCCTGTCTTCTTGCTAAGTAGAAGGAACATTCTAGATGGATGAAGAACTGATCTCTGCGCTGCTCTGCCATGAAAAGAAAAGGGAGATTGGCAATCCAGGAAGACAAATATGAACATTTTCAATATTTAAATACATTTATATCACCAACCTGAAAAGCTTGGCATATTTTACATAAATGAAAAGCTTTTTATGTCAGTTCTAGCCTTTTTCCTACAAAGAGAAGTCCAAAGAGGCTTACACACAACAGTGCTGGATGTGACTGCAGCATTAGGAACCATGGGGTGCAATTACCAGATTTGTATTCCTCAGAAGAATTCAGATAGTGAGGCTCTTGCTTGCAAGTTCTTTAATGAGGTTAATGAGGCTAGCGCATTCCCAAACCGTTTCTACGATCTTCCTTCACACACTGCTGCTGTGTCAGATCATAAGATGAGGAAGATACTCGGACACACAGGGAAGCCCTAGCCCAGCCTATGTGCTATCTGAGATGAGGCTGTAGTGGAGACACACACCCTCTTGGCCACAGTCCAGCGTGGGAGCTGGTTCCTGTTCCGGGACCCCCGCGGTCTCTGCCTGAATCCTGGTCTAAGAGGTCAACATCTGGTAGCAGGGGCTGCCAGCATAAGGCATGGACAAGCTGCTGTTCTCACCATGTTCTCCTCGGTGTCTAGAGCTGCAGTTAGGGGTGCAGCAGCGCTCAGGTGCAGCACTTGTTCTCAGAGGTCTCAGGGTATCCAGAACTCGTTTATTTTCTTTATGTTGAAGCACAAACAGTTCTGTGCTTTTATAATTAAGCAATAATTAACTAGGTTTGGTGAGGAGGAGAATTTAGAGTTTACCTCCTGCCTATATAAAGAAGTTGTCAGAATAGCTGATGTAGAATAACAGGAATAAGAGGGCTTTTATTCCAAAATAATGACCTTGCCTCAATAATGCACAATTTATTCCAGAACAAAAGAACTCTCTTCAATAGAGTGCTCACACACTGGCCTCTGCTTGACTAGCTGTTACAAATGGAGGATGCACAGTTGGCATTTCAGTCGGTTTCCCTGTGTAGATAGGCTTCCAAGAACCTCAAGATTTTCTGAATGCCAGCCCTTCTTCTGCCGCTGATTTGCTGCGTTACCATAGGCAAGTCACTTCAGTTGTGTTTTAATGTTCTCATTTGAACAGAAAGGGAAAATGATACGGTTATTTACCTCAGAGGAGTGAGGTGAGAGAAAATTAATTAACATTTATGTTGCTCTCTAAAGGTTTGCCTTTATGGAAGGGTAAGTAGTAGCACTGTTTCTGATTAGGACTGGCCAAAGCTACTGGATGCACAGGGAAAATTTGACTAAGAATCTAAACCACCCTGAAACAGAGTGCATAATTTATTCATTGTTGAACAATGAACATCTGAAAGTTTGTATACAGCACACCCTTCCAAGAAGCATTACAACTTGGATATGCAATGTGCCAGAAAAATAGATGAAGTAATTCGCATAGAGGTGGTGTACTAGAGCCCAAGATCAGTGAGTTTCAGGATATGGAAAAAGTCCATATTCTCATCTGTGGTCTCTGGAAATCAGTATACGTGGGGAAGATTTTAGGGTTTGTCCTGGTTTTGGCTGGGATAGAGTTGTACTTAGTTACCAGCAGGATTTAAACAACAACAGAGTCTTAGAGTATTTCCTAGCATCATTGGCTTGAGGGTTTTAGAGGTCTTTAGGTCTTTAATATGGATTATTCCAGTGATCCAGTTTGTAGCACGTAAACAGTTACACTGCCATAAAAAGAAAAGCAAAACAGTTTTGATTTGGAGCACTGGGAGCAGGAATAAGAGGCAACTTCTTCAGCCAGCTTTGGCTGAAAGGCAGTGTCTTGTGAACCATAACTTCTGTGTTCTTTTTTTTTCACTCACCTTCTCTGACAAAAAGTAGCTATAAACACTCTCTGCCTTCACCAGTTACAAGTCTGTGCACTCGTATGGTCATCTTTGAACTCTCTAAGGGACTTCACAGGACTTTAAAGCAACCCTTTCTGCAGCTTACAAGAACTCACCCTGAAGTAAACTGTTCCATATAAGTGGGATGAGTAATTACTAATTGTTGAAGTCATTAAAACTCAAGATGAGAAATACACATCAGTTAGAAGTGGGGAAAATGTATTTTTTAATAAATGCAAAGAAATTTTTCTGACTTAAATATGTTTAACATAGTAGAAATAGTGAAGAATTTGTCTCAAAAGAAAGGAAGGATGCAGGAGCATTTGCAACAAAGCAACATAGAAGAAAGTGAGCCTTAAGACTGGTGCAAAGGGATTGTCAAGTAGGAAGTGCAAAATGAAATGATCAGTGTCAAGTCTGACAGGCCAGAATTGTGACCTCTCAGTTGTACCTGGGCTCAGAGGCACCCATCCATGCTTCACTTTCCTCCTACCAAGCCTGTCTGTCCTGCTTTGTAGTCAGTAGGCTCTTTCTCATAATTTGCAAGGATCTGTATTATTCTTTTGCATTTCAATGGACTGCCAAACCACTGGAACAGAGAAGAGAGGCCCAGAAACTGTACTAATGGGAAACACTTAGTACCTAGACAGCTATATAATCTTCAGAAAAGAAATTGTGAAACACAGAACATGTCTCAAGTCTGCATTTATAGAGGCACCAATGCCCATAGACATTAACTTTATGAATCAAGAAGGCTTTTCAATAGTAAAGGCAGAGGTTATTAGCCTTGTTTAATGTAAAAAACAAAACAAAACAAAAACTAAGCAGCCACGTTTTATTTGGATGCACATCAGGATACTTAAGAATATTATTTTGGTGTTAGGTTTGTTTCTAATTCAGTGCCTGGAACAAGAACTAATTCAGCATAATGGATCAACATAGTCACAGTACTACAGGCTTAGGAGAAAGTGCAAGAAGGTAATTCAAAAGGAACATTTGTGGAGAGAGGGTTCTTCTGTTTCAAATTTTCAAGTGATGTGATACAATGCCACTCATCAAATCATACTATTCAAGTATTTAAAAACAATATAAGCAGAATTCTGTAGACCGTAGTTAACACAAAACTCCCCTCCCATGATTAAAAGATCAGGGGTGAAAAGCCAAACAAAAGTAATAAATTCCAAATATCATCTGCTTATACTTTTATTTTAGATTTCTTGGGTATACACACACTCTACAGTATAAATTGCAGTTAGTTACATGATTACACAACTTTCTCCACAGTTTCTCAGTAGCCTGGGGAATCAGAGCACAGCTCCACACTTTCCTTTCTGCAGACTGTTCTCCACTAGCTTTGCAGACAGGCGGATGTGTTGCCAACTAGGTTGATATAGTGTTCATCAGAACGGAATGTTTCACAAACAGCAACACATGGATTCCTACATCTTTCTTGTAAGACGATATTATTATCTCCATTTTACAGATCAAAGAATCATAAAGTACTAGGTTGGAAGGGGCCTCAAGAATCATTTGGGCCAACATTTCTAGGCAAGCATGACCTAGACTAGATGTCGCAGCACCCTGTCCAGCTGAATCTTAAACGTGTCCAATGCTGGAAAACCCACCACTTTCGTGGAGGCATTATTGCATTGCCTGATTGTTCTCATTGTGGAAAATTTTCCTTTTGTGTCCAGACGGAATCTTCTCAGGAGTAATTTGTGCCCATTATCCCTCATCTTTTCTGTGTGACTCCTTGTAAAAGGGGAGTCTCTGTCTTCTTTATAGCAGCCCTATAAATACTAGAACAAGAAACTGATGATAAGATGTCCCCTGAGCCTTCTTTTCTCAGTGCTGAACAGACCCAGCGCTCTAAGGCTTTCCTCACATGGCAGGCTTCCAAGACCTTTGATCATCTTTGTGGCCCTTCTCTGAACCCTCTCCAGCCTGTCCACATCTTTTTTGTATAGCAGGGACCAAAAGTGAACGCTGTATTCCAGCGCCGAGTAGAGTGGTATAATGACTTTATCTCTGCTGGTGATGACCTTGATGATGTAACCCAGCATCCTGTTGGCTTTCTTTGCCACAGCTGCACACTGTTCACTCATATTAGGCTTGCTGTCCGTCAGGGCCCCAGGTCCCTTTCCATAGAACTGCTCCCCAGCCGAGTAGATCCCAGCCTGCGCTGCACTCTTGGATTGTGTTTTCACAGGCGCAAGACTTTACACTTGCCCTTGTTAAACTCTGTAAGGTTCTTGTTAACCCAGTCTTCCAGCCTATCCAGGTCTTCCTGCAGGGTGGCTCTCCCTTCCAAAATATCCACTTCCCCGCTCAGTGTCTTTTGATGTCACTGGCAAAGTTCATCAGGGTACATTTGATCCCCTATTATTTATGAAGGTATTGAACAGTGTTGGGTCCAATATCGATCACAAATGACAGGTTGCCAGCTAGAAAAGGAGCTATTTACCACCACCTTCTGAGTGTGCTGGTTAACCAGTTCCCCACGCAGCACACAGACTGCATGTCAAGACCATAACACAGTGTTATGGTCGAACAGCTAGCGATCTGCTAGCTAGCAGATGTAAGCTAAAACATCTAGCACCTGCTTTTCCAATACAGCTAGCAAAGGATAGCTCTTCTTTTCAAATAAGCACATCTCCCCAGAAATTCACTTGTAAATGCTTCTGCGGATCAGACCCCAGGTACCCTGGAATAAGGCTGTGGCTTATCTGGACAGATACACAGGCACTGCTAATGGAAGAAGTAGATCTGTCTACTACATACCCTGCTCCTCCCTCCTGGCTGCCTATTCCTGCCCCAATATTTGTGCTGCACAGATGTTCGAGTGACTCTACAGCCAACTGACTCAAAGGACTGCTCCAGCTAGAAACTAATCCAGCAGGAAAAATACGACTATCTTTCAGCCAGCTGAACTTCCTGATGCAGTTTAGAGTGTGACCTCGTAAATGCTTGTCTTGATACAAGAGAGAACATGATACAGGAACAGAAGCAGACAGCCAGCAGGGCAGCTAGGTAGGATTCCTTTGCTCAATGGTACTGTCAGCTTACTCTGGATAGAAGTGTTTGTTGAACTTTAGCATAAGGAGCACAAACACATTAGTTTTGTTCAAGGACTATACTTAAAAAGACACAGAAGCTGGAATAGAGTGTGGTAGCGGTGGAAAGGACACAGTTTCAGTTCAGCTACCCTTTTACCCTGAGACTCCTGATCACTGCCCAAGTCTTCCTTTCTTAACCACCTGCTCCCCTTGAGTCTTCCTTCCCTGTGCTTCTCTGGAACTGCTCTTCACTGACAGGATTCGCACATGGTGTTCAAACATAATATCTAAATTGGCACTCCTCTTCATAGCTTCCCTGAGCAGCTTATATTAGAGAATGAGGTCCATTTTATTCTGCAAATGAGTGTACTGTTTAAGACAAGTCAACTGGAAGGACGAAATGTGTTTTGGTTTTTGCTCCAAGGGTTGTCTCTATCTTTTATGAAGAACATATTCTGGAACATATTCAGAAACAGTCCAAAGACAGAGTCTCAGGATTAACTTTTATGCTTTTTCTCTGGCACCACAAATCCTGTTTTCCTTTCTAGGAAATGGCAAAATTTCAGCAGAAGTCATTGAGAACATTCCCACCAAGAACAGCTCACAACAGCCTGTTTACGGCATGTGATTGGGAAGTGGGAAATGTAGCTGGAGATTCTTCTGGTACAGAGAAAAATGTAACTCCAGTGCCACAGATTCAGGGCAAGTTTTGTCCAGGCAGAAGAGAGCAGCACCCCTTCTGCTGGTAACATCTCAAAATGAGAAAGTGAACTCTCTTTTTTACTTGTAATTAGCATTTATCTTCAGCAAAGAATTCCAAGCTCTGAAGACTAAGGAATGGAGATATCTCGTAGACTTAGCTTGGACTACTTGTGGTAGACTCATTTTAAAAGAGAGGAAAACAAAACTTAAACTGGAATGATTAATTCTGAAAAAAAATATAAAAAACTTTGGATAAATTTCATTTTTGTATGTCTGTAACTGAAGGTGACTATTTTCCAAATTATTTTATACACACTTAACCTGAAATATGGTTTTCTAGCTCTCAGTTTTCTGAGCAAAATATAAAATGACACAGTTATTAACCTTTGGGAAACCTCTCCTACACACAACAGAATTAAATTCTACAGAAAACTGAATAACATTGGGATAAATTCCAAATGACTTACCACTCATTTGTTTGATGGATAGTTGGGCTAGCTATCGCTTTTTGCCGAGCTGCCAATCACTGGGCGTTTTGGGATATATTCCGAGAACTCTCTTAGAATCAGAAATTGCAGTCACAGGCTTAAATTATTCCATGGGTTAAACTATTATGGAAGAAACAATTACTTTGCAGAGAAAGAGATGGTACTGTTACCAAGAGGAGTATTGTGGTATCAGTGGCTTCCACTTTCCAGCACAACAAGATGCTTCTTCTAATATGCCATTTAAATATATGTTATCTGTTTGGAAATCTGTTCTGTCTGAGGATTTCTGTACTGATGTTGAAACTCACACTCAGATAGAGAGGGGCAAATTGTTATATCAGTTTGTTTATTCTGCATTTGGCAACTCTCTGAATACTCAGTTTCACTCTTTCCATAGCAAAGGGTGTTAGTCATTCTGTTGTTTGTCTGAGGATTTCATATAACAGGAGGAATCGGGAAAAAGACTTCATGATTCTTGAAATCCAAAAACTGTCAGAAAGATTCTGGAGTATAGCCAAAACGTGAAATTTTTAGCCATACTTTTTTGGAAGAGTTAAACCACCTATAGTTACTATGCATGTTGTAAAAGTGTATTTATACTCACAGAGCACATTAAGTCAATGAAACAAGTTATGCTAAGTAGCTATACTTCTATTTTGGTTATTCAGCTACATATGGTTCATTACTGTGGGTCACCAGATTTTTCTGTAGATCTCAGGCTTGGGCCCCACCTTTTATGTTGAGAAAAGACCTTCACATGTTGTGTCCACTCTGTCAAAACAAAGACATAACGGGAAAATAAAAAAAGAAAAAAATTGGAATTTCCTCTCCACCAGTATTCATTCCATAGAGTTTCCATAAACAGGATGACTTTGCTCCAGCCACCACACTTGCATCCTTAGATTCCAGTTGGCCTTTCTGCCTCCTCAGGGTTGAAAATCTTATTGCAGGATTTAGAAGGCTACCTGGAAACAATTGATAAATTAAAATCTCATAAAATCTCTTTATGTAGCCCAAAACTCAGTATGCACTTTAATCTTCTCTTGACATGTGTGCATCAGGCTTCAACTGCTTTGAAGTCATCTTCCAGGTATTTTGTTAAAGAAGCCTCCATTGAAAAAGGAGCACTTTAGAACTGCAATTACAATTCAACTTAAGAACTAGCAGAAAAATGATGTAATCTGTAAAGGACAAAGTTCATCTGTAAAGGAAAAGTGCTGGGTATATACACAGATTTTTTTTTCTTTGTTTGCAGTTTATATTTCATATGAAATACATGAAAGAGGAAAAATTGCAATTTTGTCTTGTGCTAGAACTTCTTCACTGTAAGACTCTTCAACATGCTGTAAGGGTACAAATAGGTGTTACAAGCTTTTTATTAACTAGTTATGTTTTAATAATACCTATATTAACTGATACCTATAACCAACATAATTACAGAAACTAAGGAGTTATTTAAGGAAAATCAATGAGCATATAAGTACGATGTATTACTTATACAAGTGCACCAATATAGATTTATTTTTGGTCCTAAGGAAATAAATGGAAGGGTCTGGCCCAGCCCAGAGCTCCTCCAGGTCTGCTGAACCATAAAAGCTTTGACTGTATCCTGTGGCCTGAGAACGATAGTCTCTGGTGAGATCCTCTCTCTACTTAATAAACCTTTTCTTCTCAAGGGTTGAATATGCAGTCTTACCTATTTGTCCTTGTTCAAGTTTCACAGTATTTCACAAGCAGAATCAATATAATATATAATTCTTTTATTGCAAATTGTGGTTTCAGCGTACAGAAATCTGGGGTTTTTTGATACAAATGTTCACTCAGTACTGAATGTTTTTTTAATTAGCTTATGCAATCATACAAAAATTATTTTACAGGAGGAAGCCCAAGTCTGTTTCTGTAAACCTTAGATTGATATGGCTACAGAGCTTGTTGAGCATGAATGCCAGGCTGGGGCTTCGAGAGCCTGTGGTACTGACAACATGTTAAGATTATAAAATCCTGGTGGTATTAGAGTCTCAGAAGAAAAAATGCACAGGAGCTTGTAAAATGGGGCCTCTGGCAATTATCTGGGAGAGTGAACTGAGAAAAAAAAATGGTCTGGAGACCCTGTTTGAAGAAAAAAAAGTCTTCTGCAATTGCCAAGGGAATAATGAACTATATCTCAGAATGCCAGCCTAAGCCCTGCTGCCAAAATGCACATTTAATTTCAGTGAAGGCAGGGAAGAAATGTGTTTCAACCTTTTCAATTTTCAAATCTGGAAAACGATGGGTTTTAAGAGTCAAAGGTTTTTTAAACTGAAGAAAACATCTTTAGTTTTCATTCAAGAAAATATAAAAGCCCTACATAATGTCATATAAGACCTGTTCAGAAATTAGCGGGGCTATTTTGCATGTATTCCCCATCAATTAGAACTCGGAGGAAGAGTTCATGATATTCTTAGCAGTTCTGGTCTAGAGCAGCTGTCATGCTTCTACTTCAGGCTGTTGTCATAATTGTAGAATTCACCTTCCTGGTTTCTGGTGAACAAATCTTTATGTTTCTTTCTCATTCTTCTGAAAACCCTTCTGGGATTAAAATCTAACCCTGGCTGTCTTAATGAGATATCCTAATGACACCATTGCAGCCCCTGACTCCACACTTAAATTTCCCCTCAATTTGAATACAGTCATTCTGAAACACCTAATATTTTCAGCACTGGCTTTGGAGGAATTTTGAGTTTCAACAAAACATTATGCTTCTTTTCCAACTTTTAAGCTTTTGCATTTAAAAAGCCCCCATGCTTTCACATGCCATATAGCGGAGTACTATGGGTTCTTTCAGTTCAGTGTCCCATAAGTCACCTAATGACACAGATGTGTCTGCTGATCTATTTATGAGGCACATGGATTGCAGGACTTCCTGTCTGGAGATCTTCCTTACAAATTGTACAATTTCTGCCCTTTTTACCACTATTTCAATTTTATATGATTCATTTCTGTACTAGGGATACATAGAGAGCTTCCATTCTTGATATTTCAGTTAAATTTGCAGCAGTTGTTCTACAATATCATGTGGTGGAGTTAATTTCTTCTTTGTAAAATAACATGACCTAGTGAATAACAGTAACTATGACTCATTAATCCGAGACATCTCTTGATAACCCCTGAAGTCACTGTATTTCAACACTGCAACAGTTCATAACCCTTGCATAAAACAAAACAGGGAGCACTAGTGGATTAGTAACTTTTATATTCTGGCCTCCTGTGGTCTCTAGACTCAGTCGAAATGTAAGAGGATAGTAAAAATGAGGTGTTAGTTGTCTAGACATCCTATATGTGGCCATTCTCTGCAGTAGTTGCCCTGCAGTAGTCATTAGAATATCTGTATTTAAGCAGATTAAAGTTCCCTGCAAGTGTAGCTGTTGGCAATGCCCTCCAAATTGAAGGCAATAGTTGTAAATGCAGCAGTGGCTTTTTCCTATCTTGAATTTCTTGCCTAAATACTTAAGAGGCCTTTACCGAGATTGGACTTCCAAGGTTACAATAAATGAATTTTGTGCACAAATGCTTTTTGTCCCCTTTTCTAATATGCTTTGCCTTCTTTATTTCATGTCTTATGACCTCTTCATTATAATTATTGACAAATAGCATAAAGAAATCATTATTTTTCTTCTGGGTCACTGCTTGAAAATTCACTTATATTAATAATTTTAAGCCTCAATGAAACAAATGTAACAATTAAGTAAGGAGCAAATAACACTACACGCATTTTTGCAAGCGATCAAATAGTGTGATTGTACACGATCAGCATAACTAAAAACGCACATGCAATAATTTTGCAGGTTTTCCTTCTGCAAATCCTCCAGCAAGGTTTGGGGTTTTTTTTTTCAATCTTTATTGCTTCTAAGAAATGGGGAGACAAAAGTTGTTCAGTGAAATCCATTGCTGACATAACATTTGACTGACAGGGAGTTCTGAGATTTATGCTGTTTTAATAGAAATCAGGTTCCTGCTCTAACATCAGAGAAATGTGTTTGGCTAAAAGCAGGGTATGGTCGCTTTTCTCTCTGCTTTTAGATAGGTCCCTGCTGCCTTTTAAAAATGTAAACAAGCAATTAATGCAAGCACATAGAGTAAAATATTCCTGATGTTATTTTCCAGGTAAGAGCTTTAGCACTGCAGTGCGGTGTTCTGTGTGGGTATTAAACTTCCCATAACACTTCTGACTGTATTCAGTATTTGCACTAATGTCTTTGGCTTAAATTTTCTTTCTTACATTACGTAATATCAGTTCTGTATCACTATACCCTTCATTTTACAAGTGCCTATATTGGTGTGGGCTGTTTTTTTGTCAATATGCACATACTGTCACAGCTTAATGCACGTGACTGCTCAGTTCAGGGGCAGTCACTACTCATCTGAGCTGTGGCAAGAATGGGATCAGGTTTGTAGAGAGTTTTGTGACTCTTAGTGCACCTTTACCATTTACAATAATTTCGTATTGGCAATAGAAGGATTTCTAGGTCACATGGTAACCTTGTTGTTGAACTTACCCAGAAACCAGTCTTGATCCTGTCAGGGTATTTTTTATAAACTATATGTAACCCTTTAGGGTTTAGTGCTTGCCACTAATCCCTAATTTAGTTACTCCCAGTTTAGATACTAACCCTAGTATGGTTACTAACCTAGCTAGTCTCTCCAACATCAAAGCCCAGGACCAGGCAAGAACACCAACCTCTCTATCTGCCATTCTTAAACACGATTATTATCTTTTATGGCTGTTGGTTTGAAAAATCACATTTGAAAAAAATCAGATTTTATCATTAGCTGTGCTTTTATGGATTGGCCTCATGGTCTGCAGACAGCATTCTGTGCAGCTACCATAAAATTCAGGGTATTTGATTTTAAGAATGCTACCTGAAGAGCAGCTACTCTGTAGCTACCTCTGTTGTCTGATCAAGTTGATAGGATATACTCTCCCCAGAGGATTTCTTTCCCCAGAGAAGAGACACATGCTTAACTGTAACAGTCCTACAGAATTTAATATTTGTCCTACAACTCACACGCTCAGTTTCAGTCACTATATGCAGCTGAAATGTGAAATGCAGCTCATCTTCAGGGTTGCTGATAGAGACATGTGAAGGAGCAACAATTCATATAATCCTCTTTCTTTCGATTGACAAAGCAAAGTAAAAAAAGCTTACAAGTAATGCTTACTTAAAAGGTGATCTTTAGAGGTCTAAGAATACTAGTAGCAGGAATCAGCTTCCTTTGTAGGGGAAACTTGCTGCCAACTGATGCCATCACAGCAGACTTTTTGCTAGCTGGCCTGGTTGATTGTGTAATCTCCTCTACAGATCCTCTCAATGCTGCTTTAGCAATCAGCTAGCTGCAGGCACTAACAGTGAAGGGCCATGTTAAATCACTTGTCTTCCATGATGAGCCTGGCTTCCCACCACTTTGAAACTCAGTCTCCCCAACATCCTGCTTTCCTGTGTAGCAACCCAAAGCACTGTTGATGGGACACTAGATGAGCTAATATTTTATCATTTTATTTAATGTAATGTTTGTTATCATACTCCTAAAAACATAGCCGTAGCTAAGAGGATCTCACACTTGGATTTATGGTGTGATTGTCCCTCAGACAAAGACGCCTCTGTGGGTCTGACAACAGTGGCAATATATGACATTACCAGAGTACTGTAAAAGGGGCAGCGGCATTTACAAGGAGTCATGTCCATAATGTTCATTTGATGCCATGGCTTAAAACAATATGGGAAAATAGGAAAGGGGGCAGTAGGATCTGAAAATTTTGTAAGACTTAATCAGACAAAAAAAACCCCCAAAACCCAACAAACTTTCAAACGGAGAAGCAATACTAGCAGATGGCTGGTTATCACAATAAAAGATGTCAACAAAGGCATATAAAAGTAGTAAACCTGAATAAACAGGGTATTGAAACTGTGTATTACAACCTGGTGACAGTAAAATTTACCCAGTGATTATTCATTTGCATCTTTGTTATATATTATGCCATGAGCAAGTGAGATATTCTGTAATATCCAGTTGGATTAATAGAAATCCTATTCATCTTGAAGAAAACCTCCTGTGGGCATCACATTCCTGAAAAGTTGTGCCATCAGCTGCAGAGGATTGTTATAAACTGTTGGAACAGGCATCTGCGTAATGTATTAGTGGAAGCTTTAAATATATCTCAGCAGGTTCTCTAGAGGAGATAGTGTTTCATTTCCTCTGCTGTTTGAATCTTCACAACTAGTGTGAGTGAAAATCCCTCATTAGATGTTCATGCAGGGCATCTTTAAAATCTTCCACTGCGTTGTGCATTTCAGCAACAGCCAAGGTACACAAGCACCTCGTTGCAATGCACTGCATATTAGGAACTTCAGCCACAAGTGTGAAGTTACATGGCTGTCAGCTAGCTGGGAAGCCTGATACAGAACCCACCATCACATAAAGACATAAAAGCAGTGGCATTCTGCAGATATGTAGCCCTGTTTACTGCAATCTCCACACCTGGCCTTGCCATAGACTACTTTACAGTATAATGTCTGTTGTCATACTACAGGAACTGCAACAGAAATAGGAAACTGGGGCTCTTTGTCCAGAAACAGCCTGGCTCTCATTGCAGCATACAAGAAGGAGGCAGGAATGAGTGTTGCCAGTAGCTCAGTTTATTCCACGATACATCTGAAATGCTTTCCTGCATCAATACCACTGAGTGACCTACTGTTGTGAAATCAGCTTGTACCAATTCTTTCTGCATACCTGCTTAATTCCCTTGAAACCTCTGCCGCTCAGTTCTACCTATGTTACCAGTGAGCATTTCTTTTACAGCAGACAGTCCCATTGATTTTGCTGGGACGTCTCCTGGGATCAAACCTTCCCTGGTTTAAATAGGAACAGCAGACGCTGTCTGTAAACATCTGCTGGCTGCTGGAATGGCTCTCTGATTACAAGCAAGCAATGCCAATGAATGTAAAATTAGTTATCAGACAACACACAAAAAAGAGAAAATATTTAAGAGAGATACAGTAGGGTTGGGGGAAGGATAGGAAGGCATTTTGGAGAGATCACAAAGACAACATTGTCAAAAATTGATTTGACTTATTCAAAGCACTAAGATATGTGATTGTGAGGAAATTGTAAGATTTCAATTTGCCTATTCAGCTTAGAATTTCTTTAGATTCTAATTACCAATGCTTAAAAGAAAGCAACTAACAGAGAAAAAGTGACCCTTTATGGAATCTTGGCACTTAAATCCATTAAGGTTTGAGAGCATTATTATGAGAATTTATTATATAAAATTATATTAGTAGCATTTTGTATTAGGTAATTAGGACAAAATTGTCTTAACTGTGTCAATGGCTCTCACCACTAAACTGCCTTTCACTCACCCACAGGGCCACTGTGATCTTAGAAAAATGTGTGCTTCAACTGGAGAGAGGAAATATTATTACATTCTTATTACAAAACCAGAACATGTCCTTGGGCTTTGTTTGTCCTGAAGGTTTTGGAAAGCATGATTTAACCAGCCATTTCACTTCATCAACATGCTGGAGATGTGGAACCCCTCACAAAGGTCCACCCCCACCAGCTTACCAGGAGCAGCTCAGATGTAATCCAGCATTACTGCAGGCCGGGGCTACACATTCTGTGCTATATCTGGTACCCCATGCCCCGCAGGCTGCTCTGTGCATCTGCAGGGAACTGGAGATGGCAATGATGAGTCACTAAGCTGGCTGCTTCCTGTAAAATGTAAGGAGGTCTTACAAAAAACAACATGGAAACCCAGTTGGTTTGGCCAGCAGAAAGGGAAATGTTTTTCTTACAGTACTACCAAGAAAAGGAGCAAGAGTGAGCAAAGAGAAGCCAATTCCCCTCTGCAGACCTGACCCAGTGTGGCCAATTGGCACTGAACTTATCCAGTCTCATTCCCAAAGGACTGTGCAATAACTGGGGCTGGTGCAGAACACAGTAAGGATGCTGTCAGAAGACAGAGCGTGCATGAACCAATCCTCCCCTTCACCACCAGCTGAGGAGGGGCAGGAAAACAGGGACAGTCACAAGAATCTGCTGTATGATTGCTTCAGCATACCCTGAGAATGCTATCAATGGTCTTGCAGGTGGGTTCTCCTGCCTGTGTGTTCAAACAAGTGCCCCTAAAAGGACAGGAATGAGAGAAGGAATCTGACCAAGGGTATTGACTTTGCAGACTTTTCATCAGCCCAGCATCTTGTTGCCACATTAAGGTGGGTTTCACAGAGTAAGCACTTCAAACACCAGCCGTATACCCAGATCAGCATAATGAAAATGACCTTTCCCATTGTATTGGGCATTTGAAATTCATATCCAGATTCTATGTCTTGAACTCATCTTGAGTTATAACGTGTAACATAATAGACTGACATGTACTGCTCTGTCTTTCCTTTGATAGAACAACAACAAAAAGTTAAAGAATGCCTGATTAAATCAGGCACAAGCTTCCCAAGGAATAAAATTAAACACCATTCTACTAGTGCTGTGAAGGAAAATGCATCAGCTACCATTGCAATGATTTAATCACACAACGTTGGAAAAAGGATCAGCAGCATGTATGCCACAGCAATATTAACAGAAAACCCAAAGCTGAGAAATACAAGACTTGTGGTTAAATAAAGGGAAATTCACCTTTCCCTTTCTGCATGATCTTGGAGATTTCTTTTTTGAGGAGTGTTTTGTCTTTTCTTGGTAATAGGAGTTGATGAGGTGTAAGAAGTTAAAAGGAAAATCTCACTGTTTCCATTCCTTCAGAAAAGCCTTGCTTTAACTGAGAAATCAGCCTGTTACTTCATCCTTCTCCTATCAGCCGTTTGCAGGAGTTCATTACTTAATTCCCATTCATATCGCCTCTGTGGAGAATAACAGGCTGATGACATTTCAGTTAATCATAATCTTCCCCTTCTGTGACAACCTGCCAGCAGCCTTTTTGAAAATAAACTCACAGAATGAAATTTTTTAAAAAGAAGGATTTTTTTTCACCCTCCTGGAGAAGGGAAGACTGACAAGATGAATACGTGAGACTAAGTGAAAAAAAAAATCTTCTGTATTTATTACCATTCCCCTCTCAACATTTTATGTGCTATTTTATTGCCTGGCAAATTGTTACTGACATAACTTTACATTTTTGTCTTTGTCCCTTTTAGAATATAGGACTCCTATAGCCTCTGTAACATGCTTACTGGCAAGAAGGATACCTTAAGTTTCTATGACTGACTTGATTTTCAGGCAGCAACAGAAGTACAAAAAAAATTATGCTTTCGTGTGTGTGCATGCAGGAAATGTTAAAATTTTCATTGTCACTGCTAGCCATCCAGTAATCATGGCCATTTTAACCCAGTTACTGTAGCAGTAAAGGAATGGGAAATGAAAGAATGAATTGGAAAGAATATGGGAAGACTTGCAGGGTTTGCTGGCAGCAATGGGCTCAGAGAAGCCACCAGCAGCAGTTAACCTTAGGTCACGGCAGGTGTTAAGTCTTGAAACCCTAGGAAATACTATAAGGTGGAGGCAAAACCACAAATAGGCATCACTGACAAAGAAATAAATAAGTTAAAGGTGGTCTCATCCACAGTGACAGCTTTTGTGAAAGTTCAATCAAAGCTGCACAAGTGTCAGTACCATTTGTTCATGGCAACAAAAGGCAGGATGTTGAGCTACGTGGGCATAGCCTCTCTAATAAACATCTGCAATGTCGTCATGAAGAAATTCAAGCTTCTATCAGCAAGTGCATACTGCTAGCTTGAAGCCAAGAAGAATATTCATAAGTAGGCAAAGTGAACACGTCTTTCATTAACAAGGTTATTTAAACTATGATGTCTCAGCTAAAAGCACTTGGCTCCTTCCTGAAGATGAATCTGCAGTTGATCTTTATAGAGGTAAAAAATAACCCAACCAACCAAAAAAAAAAAAAAAAACACCTTTGGGGCGGGTCTCTTTTTTTTAAGGGAAGCTCTGCCCGAAGGGATGATAACATTCTCAAAGGTAATTCAGACTCCTTATGTGCCTCTTGTAGGTCTTGTCAATGCCCAACTCCAAAAATTCCCCTGTGCGTATAAATAGAATTGAAACTGGCTTCTGCAGCAGGAATATGGATGGAGAATGGTAGGTTAACTGGGATGGGGCATCACAGTACAGAGGCAGGAGAGACCATGTTGGTCCAGAAGCCACTGTGGAAGAAGCTGTTCCTGGGTTTTTGCAGAAGTATCTGGCAAGGCAGCACCTCTGTAGGGCTGGTGGGCAATGCCAGATAGTCCTGAATGAACTATCATGTCTGTACAGTCAGGTGGATGGTGGCAGTACCCTTGTCCAGAGAAGCAGCAGACCATTGCCAACAAAGCAGAGTCAGGTGTTTCTTTATTATAAGAAAAACCAATAAAGAGGACTGGAGTATTCCAGCTGCTTAGACCAATCAGGCTGAGAAGAAGTGAAGAAGGGCAGTCGTTGCATGACTGGTAGAAAGACACCTATGCCAGCTTGTATCTGAGGATGTTGCAGTGTCACATCACAGCTAAGGGTTCTGAGGACTGAGATCCTAAGCTCTTAGCAATAACTCTAGAGTCTCCAGGAATGCAGATGCACTTAGAGCAATGCAATAGAGTTGGGAAGAAATTTGCTCTATCCTTTCTCTAAGGGACAATTCCTATGCAAAGACACAAACCATTGTGGTCTCCTGGTCCTGCAGCATGCACCCAAGTACCCAAAGGTCTTCTAGTGCTGACTTCAGAAAAATTCAGTCTTCTACATAACACTGAAGGACTATTATTACCAAATAGTTACTATCTGTAACTGTGTGTTAACTCCTGGATGGCTGTCACCCCATAGATTTTATACATCTCATTGCTGGGAGTGAACTGCATGCATCAGTAGATAAATAATAACTTAGTGATGGCTTGACTTCGCGAACGAAGATTTTGGGAAGGGCTTTACCCACGCTTACTACAAGCGCGCTGATGACTA
>JANHGB010072753.1:0-13741 GCA_026283785.1 Coracopsis vasa
CTCCGCCCCCAACAGCCCTCCCCATAAAACTCAAAAGGGTCTCCAGTTTGCAAGGAGACCCCCCCTCGGCAGTTGCACTGTTAACCCTTTGCATGCTCTGTTCTGGCAGCAGTTGGAGGAAAGACCAGTGTTCCTCGTTGGAGCTTGTTTAGCAGGCAAGGGGAAAGGGGTGTCCAGATTTTGGCAGTGTGAGAAAGAGCATAGCGAGCCGGTGATACCTAAATTATGCCGGGGAGGCATGGAGGCGAGTGGCAGCCTAAACCAGCGCCCTCTTTGCCTGCTTTCACACCGCACTTGAAGCGTGCAGAAGCCACCCAGCGTCAAAATACAAGCACCTCTGCTTAGCGCATGGAAGCCGTTTAACAACACACTGCAACACTACGCTACAGTTCAGGACAGGAAATTAAGGTGGCTGTATCTGCAGGGGAAATTTAAGTGTGCAGACTGCAATTACCTGCGCCGGAGTTTGGCCAGAGCCCCGCTCGGGACCGGATGCTGATGGCCAGCACTCAGGTACTGTAGGGCCATCGTAGCTCCTGAGGCTGAGGGCAACTCAGAGCCATGGGGGTCATGCCCAAGCCTTGGCTGGGGAGGTTAGAGACAGGAAAACATGGAGAATTTATGCACAAGTAGGAAATTCAGCTGCTTTTGCTTTGTTTTGTTTTGTTTTGTTTTGTTTCTGGGAGGGGGTATGGTGCTAGGACTGTTGCATTGAGAGGCATTGGGATGCTGCAAATGTAGGTGTCCTTTTGCTTGGTGCTTGTCTGGAAAATAGGCTTGGACAGGGATAGTCCCTGTGTGCACTAGAGCACTGGAGGGAACAACTTCTCCTAACCCCTAAGCCAGGCTGCTGCTAAATAGCAGGAAGGGACCCATCGCCCTGTGCTGCTCTGGCGTTTGGGGGCCATTGGGATGTCGTGGGTGGGTACAAGAGGATGGGTTGCAAAGGGCTTGTTCAGCTATCACACAAGCGAGCCGGCTCAGCACCACACTCGCCATGGCGGGAAAAATCTGTTTCCCACTAGGTGGTAGAGAAGAGCTTGGCTGAAAATCCTCCTGCTTCTCATAGCTGAGCACGAGGGAAGAGAGGGAATATAAAACTAAGGACCTCTGTTTAGCCGAGAGTCCAGCAGACCCAAATAAGTCAGAGGTGCTGCTGCAGAGGGCTGGTGGAGGGGCAGGACCTTTTGGGGCAGGGAGTAGGCAGGGTGCTGTGCAGGGCATGGGTGCCAGAAGCTCAGCAAGCACTGGATTCTGCTTGCTACCAGCCACAGTGCCTGCTGTACCAGGAGCAAGCAGCACATTTGTTTTGACACTTGTGGGTGTTTTATGACCCTTTACTGATTGGTCTTAGGAAATATGTTTTGAAATGGGCTGTATCTATTAAAAAGAAAGAGGGGCTGGGGGAGAAAGCATTCATGCTGATTGCAAGGGGCCCTAGCATGGCCACAGCCCATCAAAGAGCTGGTGAGCTTCGTCTGATATCTGTGCTGCCTGATTACCTGCGTCAGCACCTTTAGTGTTTTCCACCGATGTTAACTCCCTGTACCATCCCTTTTTTCCCCTCCCACAGGTCAAATGCATCTGCATTGGGAGCAATTTTAACCAGGTGCATGTGATTTGTTCCAAGGTAGGATTCATACCCAGCCTGCTTGGAAAGATGAACAAGTTGGCAGGAGGAGCCCTGCCATCTCAAGAAAGTGATGCTTCTCATTTTGATCTCCAGTGCTCCCAGTTATAGCCCAGGGCTGGGATTCACAGCAGCCCTAGGTGACTGGTGTGCCTGGGCTGCTTCAGCACATCCTGGAAGATCAGAGGAGCAGCAAAGGCCTGAAGAGGTCACACTTGAAGGTAGGATCAAATACACCCAGCTCCTGCCCAACAGGTATTTATTAATCTGGCTGGGACTTAAGGATCTCTTATGGGGAAATACTGCAGCTTCCCTACAGTCTGCATTACCCTTATCATTAGAGAGATTTTCTTGCTAACCTGAATCTTTTTTGATGCACTTCTTATGCAATGCAACCTGCACTGGAAAACAGTATTTTTCCTTTTCACTGTAGATTATTGTGTATCTGAGGCCCACCACCACACCTGCACTCAGAAGTCAGTATTTGCTGACCTATCCTGTATACTTCACGCTCGTCTTCCACATGTCCTTCCCTGTCATTCAGGTCTTCCTTGAAGTTCAGGCTCAGTGGGACTGGGAAAAGTGGCAGGTGCAATCATGGGCCAGCACCTAAGACCCTTGACTTCTGCTAGATCAAAGGTTGGCTTGAATTTTTCAGCCCCTCCTCACTTTAGTTTATGCTTGCCAGGCTTCTTTGTGGGGATTCAGAGCTGGACCCTCCAGCAAGAGGCTCCAAGGCACCAGCCTCAGCATCCCATGCTTTCCCCCTGGCTCTAGTGTATCACATTTTGCTTTAGGAATTTTTTGCACTATCTAAAGAAATAGTTGAAAAGAGGAAGGGTGTGACAGGTGCTGCGGACTGGGGTTATGTCAGGAACCCATAATTCAAAAGTCATGCTTTGATTTATATTTGCCCACCTCTAATTCAGAGAAGGTTGGAAGCACTGGCCCTGTTTCTTTGAATTTTCTGAAGACTAAATGGATGAACTACATGTCATGGCATGAAAGCAGGGACCCTTGCAAGCTCCTCTAGGCAATATGGATGAATGGGAGATGTGCAGATGAGCAGTCAGGGTTGGTCTCACTCTGGAATGCTCATGGTCCCAGCACTGTGCTGGGATGGATAATGCTGTCTCGGATGCCTACACTTCTCATGCAGTTTATTTTCTAAGCATGATAACCTTGGTTGGATGGTGTGTGATGAAGGTCTAACCCAACTGAGAGGAAGTACCAGTGATGTGTTTGAATCTGAAGGTACCTGCAATCACTTTGGAAGATCCCTAGAGCCCTGAAGTAGTTGTTTTCTTTGCATGAGAATTCAGAGGCAGTGTTTCCTGAGCTTACATGTCCAAGATGAGTGCATAAATAGAAGTAGCTGAGTTTACTTCAGACAGGCTCATGATAATGGTAGACATTTTCTAATAGAGCTCAGGAGATGGTGGACCTGAATTTTAGGGGTTTTGCAAGTTGGAGGAGGCCTGAATATAGTATTAACTGCCACAGGAAGAAAGGTCCCCAGTCAGAAATATAGCCTCATGGGTCCATAAGGAAAATAAACGTGCAGCATGATGCTGCAGACCGAACTGGACGGTGTTCAGCTCCCAGCTGGATCCACGCTTCTTAAACAGTGGCTGCCACATGTGAAAAGGATAGGTCTTGGAAGGCCCATTGTCCTGTGCTAAAATACCACAGTCCCCATGTGATGTGACCCTGTCCAATGCATACTGTGCCAAAACACACTGTTAGAATGAGATTTCCTCCAGGAGCGGCAGAGCTAGAAGTCTTCAGGTTTGAACAATGGTGAAGTGGAAGGAAGGAGGGTCGTGTGCTTCAGGAGCAGGATTGTATTGCAAAGGGGTCTCTAGCCCTAACCTTGCAGGAGGTTTCTGCCAAGGTTTTTCAGAGGTGCCTGGTGGATTTGGAGGCTCAATGTGAGCTACCCTGAAGCCACAATAGAGCCAGGCAG
Source organism: Coracopsis vasa (assembly GCA_026283785.1). Classification (NCBI taxonomy): domain Eukaryota; kingdom Metazoa; phylum Chordata; class Aves; order Psittaciformes; family Psittacidae; genus Coracopsis; species Coracopsis vasa. The sequence continues at coordinate 3,597 of JANHGB010072753.1, forward strand.
AGGAGCGACAGCTTTGACACCACGTGGCTGAGCCCTTTCAGACTATGTGGCTCCAGGCTTTGCATTTGGGTCAGAAAGGAGGGAAGTCTGTGTCCACCAGCCTCTGCCCACGAGAAGATATCCGAGTTGTTTGCAGTAAAGGCTCCTTGGGGGATTCTGTAGGTTTCACTTCTTCTTGACCACAGTTTTCACAATAGTTTCCAAACCTTCTATTCCTGAGAGCGTTCTTATATGCCCACACACTAAGCAGTCCCCTCTGGAGCACAGAGATGCATTTATTCTGCTTTAATTTTAACCTTCAAATCTCCCTTGGACAGGAACAATATCGAATAAACAAACCTTGTGGCGAAACATGCTCCTTCACAGTGCTCCTTATTGATCTTCTAACTTGCTTTTTCTTTGGAGAATCTTGACACACTTTGTTCTTTAATGCATTAATCTTCACAACATCTCAGAGATGCCAGGAAATGTTACTTCTCTCTCCCTTTTGCTTTTATGGATAGGGAACTTCGGCATGGATTAGTTAAGTGGATTACTCAGGGTCAGGGAGCAAAACCCATGGCAAGGCATAACTTGAGATCCTAGGTGTCTCACATTGCATAAATGCCTTCCAAAGTGCTTGTTTTCTACCTTTTCAAAAAACACAGCAACCAAGCTCAGCAGGGCATGAGCTGGGATGGAGAAGGACTCTGAAGCTTTGTTTTTCTAAGGTGGTTTCATCTGACATGATTATGGATTAGATGGATTAGGCCCAGAATTGATTGGAGTGGAAGGCTTGGGTTGGCTTGAGGGATTTTTTCCTGCCAGAGAAGGTCTGAAACTCCTGCTGTGCATTGCTTGCCTCCCAGCATGGAGGAAAGCCAATGTCCCCTGGAAGTGGAAATCAGCGGTTGGGTGATTTCAGGGTGTCCCTCTCCTTTTCAATTAGTGTATTACCAACTAGAGCAGCAGTTTTGAGACTGCTGCTTTAAGGCTTTGAAGCAGTCAGGCAGGCCTCCAAGCCCTGCCTGCTCTGACACAGAGGGACTTCTCTTTTCCCTTTTTAGTTTCTTGAAGTAAGGAGCTTTCCAGACAGTTGTAACATAAAGTGTCCATGTTGGTGGGAAGGGGGCGAGATTGGACCCTGTATCATTGATAGTGCTACCGGACCCCCCAAAAAGCTGAGAGCTTGGAAAGCATCTGCACAGTTGGTCACTTCCCCGAACTATCTGTGCTTCATGAGCCTCCAGCTCATGAATCTTGGAAGGAAAGACCTTCTCTTGAGATTTGTGGTGCATCCAGTCCCAGCTAGAAATACCACAAGAAAAGCCTCTCTTGGGGAGATCCCAGCTGTAACCAGGAAATGCAGAGTGATGTGAGAGCGAGAAAAAACCCAGATGTGGCCACTCTCTGCTTTCTTTTTCTCTGGGAAACCAAGTTCTCCTCTGTGGAGTGTAATTTTGTCAAGCATCATTCTCAAGCATATCTAACCTTTGCATTTGCCAGCTATAATTAAGTCAGACCCACATATCAAAGCTCTGTGTGTGTGTCTGTGTGCCTGTGTATATGAAGACAGCTTCCAACAGATCACTTTCAGTTATTTTTCTGCTAACAGACTGAACGGAGCTGCTCACTCCCACATACAGACAGCTGCCTTGGGAGAAGCATTGGCTTTTTTCCTGTTGGGCCAGTGTTGCATTTTCTAATTACTTTAAGGAGAAGTTCTTAAACATTCGAGTTTCTCAGAGTGAAGCAATTTCTCCATCACCAAGCCTTTGTTCTCTTGCACAGTTCAGGAGTTTCCTTTGCAGTGTTACCTTGCTTGCAGTCCCAGGCCAGCCTGTGAAACACATGGTGTAAGTTTAATACTGAGGAAAGTACCTCTTTCCTTTCAAAAGAGTCCAGTTGGTGTGAGTGACAACTGCCCAGGGGTTCAGAGATGTTTGCTGGATTTTGGAGGGTTTGGTGGTGGACTCAGGCTTTGGACGGGTATTTGCAGGGAAGAAAAACATCCTGAATTTGCAAGGTAAGTGCAAGCCTGAAGATGAGTTTGGGAAGTATGTTGCGACCTCAGGTGACGGTGCTTGCTCTGCTGTGCAAGCTCTGCTTTTCTTGGCCATTGGTCTCTGAGATGACTGTGATGTATAGGCTCTTATGGTGCCAGGGAGCAGGGGACCATCATATTCATACCCATGAGCAGCCAAATCTTCATTAAGCCTCAAAAAATCATTACTCTCACCCATATATTTGCTGTTTTTTATGTTAGGTAAGGGGTAGATACCCTCAGGTTTCTGGCAGCTCATACTTACAATTAAAGTTAATAATAGGAACAACAAAACGGAACTGCTGCCCATAATTCCCCCACCCCTAACACGCTTGTTTTGAGTGCATCCAGTTGGCCCCAAATGAAAAGTGCTAGTCCCCAGCAGAAACTTTCCAACATTTATTCATCACATGGAGAGTCGACAAGTGCCTCTGATTCTCTAGTTGCCAATGCACTAATGAACATCTGCCAGTGTTTCTTACAAGTTCAAGGACTAGGGCAGGGAGTAGGGACTGAGTTTGTGTGTCTGAATAAGGTGAAAAATGGATTTTACACTGTGGCAGAGCTTTAGTCTTGGGTCCCCCATGTTTCTCAGACAATGATTTCCGAAGTCCAGCCCCTTTGGTTTATGGTTTCTTTTGGCAAGTGGGGCTTTGAATAAAGAAGTAAATGTATCTTGAGCTATCAGAAGAACAAGAGATGGGGATAACTTTTTATTTGTAAGTTAAACTATTATAAGTACGTAGTCTTTGCTGTTGCTAGTCCTGGAGAACTTGAAAGCTTCTGGCTGCCATGCAAGATCTTGCTTTGCTACTTCTTGCTGGTGTAAATGTAAAAATTGCCCAGCAATGAATATGAAGTCAAACCAGCCATTAAGTCCCATGGTGAAGATCTCTGAAGGACAGCTAATTACTTCTCCAAAAGCTGGGAATATTCCTCTGGAGAACTATCCTGTACAGCTGTAATTGCTATACAGCTTCTGCCATATCATGTTAGCCCTAGTACTGTTGTATTGCTGGATGTTGGTGGAAAATTCAGCTTTGCCTTAACCCCTCGGATTAACAGCAGGTACGAATTGAAGTGCCATTTAACTCAGTCTTCTAAAAAGTCGTGTGTGTGCGTTTAATGATTTCTGTCCATTTTCTTTTATACCACCCTTTCAACTCCCTCATTCTGTGCCTTGTCACTTATTACCATCCAGCCTGTTTTTTCTCAGTGTGAAGCTGGGATGTAGAAATGTCTGGAAATAAGGAAACCAGCTTAAAAGACTATGTGATACCGGGTGGGTGTTGCTCAGCTGTGCAAGGAAACCTAACAGCTCTGAAAAATAAGAAAGATCCACATGAAAGTTGATGTATTTAACCGCTGGGGTATCTCCTTTAGGAGGTCATTGTCGGCATTTTTCTTCCAGGCTGGAGCTGTCTGTAGGTGGTTGGTTACAGGTGCCTGTGCACTGCAGGGCGGTGGTGTCAGTACGAGCTGCTGTGCAGCACACAAATCATTTCTGATGAAAATTAAATACCCGAAAAAGAAATTCCACTACCAATGGTGTGAGCAAATCATTCACAAATGACTAATAAATAGCACTGCAGTCTCTCTTTAAGCTGTGATTTATCTGTCTGGAGACTTATTAAAGAAATGTTCCTGCTGTTTGCACAATTTTTATCATGGTGCTGCCTTTTGACACGCTCAAGTGTCAGAAATCTCTTTCCCCTCTCTGACAGTCCCAGCAAAAATTGCACACACGGCCCCTCCACTGTGCAATGCCTATGAGCAAGCATACCTGTTCCCTGACATCCTGGCTCTGCTCTCCCTGGCCTTACACTGTTCCTATTTGCTGCAGCGAGATGTCCTGGCTGTGATCTGTGACAGTGGATGAGGTCTCTATGTTCTGCCTTTTCCTGCTTTTCCCTTTCCCAGAGTTATTGCATTGCTGCTGAGGGAGCAGCTTATGCAAGCATTCCTTCTTTTTTTCCACAGGCAAAACCCACTCAAGTCTGTTCAGACCAGTAACACACGGAGTGAGAGCAGGTCAGGCTGTGTGGGGCAGAGCTGTGAGAGCAGTAGCTCCTGCTGGAGAGGTCAATGCAGGAGCTGGGGACCACAGCCCATTTCACGTGGTGTTGAAATGTGACCCTGTCTGTGTTTAGCTATCAAGTCCTGCAGTTTCAGAGGACCAGACTGATGTCCCTACTACCGCATTACCTCTTCCCGCATATCCTTCTGCTCCCTGTCACCTTTCAAGCAGTCCACAGCCTATTGCCCGCTTCAATCCCAAGCATCACCCCCCACGCACCTAGAGGCTTTATCTGGATTTTCACTCAGTTCTTCTCTCTGCGCACAGATGGGTAAGAGGGATATCTTTGCTCTTACCAAGCAAGGACGTGGTTTTAATTTTCCTTATGACAAGTCGGTTGGTATAAATAAAATAGGCAAAAGTAAGATGGCCACTGGTACCAAAGGAAACAAATTATTTTAGAAATTAAAAGTATACAGGCTTCCCTGCCCTACTCCCAGGAACTGCAGGGTGGCTTGGAACGCTGGCCTCATCCCTCACCTTGCCTGGAGCAGCAGAGTTGCAGGCTGACTGTTTTGGTACCCAAAGAAAACAAGCCAGGCATTTTCTCTGAAAATACCACAGGTTTTCTTACCACTTCTCATTTGTTTTGCATCCTGACGGCCTATAAGCCGGACAGAGAAATGCAGCCATGACGACGTCAGCCAGCCCAGGGCTGTTCCTACCCCAGAGGAAGGGGAGGAATGGGGGATCCAAGGATAGGAGTGGGGTCTCCAGCTGACATTGCCCTGCGGCAATGCCAGACCCTGGGGTTGGCCACTCTCTAGCCCCAGCCTCCACCTGGGTTTCTGCCTTTGTTTTTGCAATGCTCTGTGCATGCCTAGCCACTGCTGCCCCCTTGTACATCAAGGGTTTTCTCTGCGCTCTTCAGTGCACTCAGAAATACTGAGCTAAAGCCAGAGAGAGGAAAATCTCAGATACATGACTTTAAAAATACTTCTCTGTTTCCTTTGCTTTTCCTTTCTTTTAGCTGCACAAGTGCACTTTGCATTGCTGGCTCACAAGTTCTAGCACATTTAGGGCCAGCAATATTTTGAGGATGCTGGTGTCTTGCTGACATTATCAGATGATGGGATGGTGGGACTGTGTTTGTATTTTTGATATGTGGGACATGACAGAAGCAGCTATAGCTCTTCTGACTCAGCCTTCGAGCACTTCTGCCATCAAAGTGTAGACACAGGCAATGCTGAATGATCAGGAGTTTGTGTTGGATCTTCTTTTCTCACTGCTGTCTGGGGAAAAAAGTATTTAGCTGCCAATAAGGTTGATTTTAACTCTGACAACAGTTCCCCCTGGAAAATATATAGCATTCTGTGATGTGTAAAATTGGGGTATGATGTAATTTAGAGGTTTCTGCTCTCTATGAGATGCACATCCTATGCACATATCCTTTGAATATACAGCAAAGTGTTTTCCTAAATACTCAATGCTCAGAGTAGGAAATGGGAGGGAGAGAAAGGGTCTTGGGTGGGTAGCAGCTTTTATCACCCTTTGCAGTAGTAGGACAGGTGATATTTGCACTTATGTATCTGTCTTCCCAGATCCATTGGTCATAAGTGTCTCCAACCTTTAGCTCCATCACAACTGAATGAGCAGGTCTGGCTGCCCATCTCCCTCCTCTCTCTGAAGGACCATGGCTGAAGGGCTGTCCCAGGAACCAGCCACTTCTGTTGACTCCACACCTGATGATCCCACGTCTGCACACAGGAGTCACACTGCAGGTTGATCTGTTGCATTTCTGACTGTAGTCAGGTCTGCGGAGGCTGAAATCTTGTAACAGCAATGTTGGGGAGAGCAGAAACAAGGTTTATTTCATGAAGGAACTGATGCAGGCGATGCTCTTCAATAAGCCAGCCAACTCTAGATCAACTGCATTTACTTGATTTATATTATTTCAAAATCATGATTCTTTCTGTCAAGACCTTCAGGAGTACCATCACCCTTCCAGCATCAGCTGGGCAGGAGCTAGGGCTGTTGGAAACCATCATCTGGGCTGTGATCAGAGATGCTGCTGCCCAGCTGTAGTCATCAGTTCCCAGTCCCTCTGGGGTCCTGTAGCACTGCACATGTGCTCATATGCAGACAAATACACGTAACTGAGAAAGGTTGAAAATTTCCTGCTTAATGTCTGCTGTCAGAAAACACTGCTCTGCTAAAATTGAACTATCCCATGGGAGTGTGTCAATTCGGACAAACAAGTTTTAGGGAAAAAAATCAGAGTAACTCATTTCAACAAACTCACAGCAGTCAGCAGTCAGCTGTCAGAATGGGACATTTCAAGTTTTCAGTCTGAAATGACTTCTCTTTGGCACCTCTGTGCACTACTGTATACCATAGTATGAATTCTAACATAAAATATTGCGAAATGAATTATGAAATGGAATAATACCACACAAATCTGGACTGGAATAGAAACATGGACTACTTAAAATGTGAAATATACAGTAACTATAAACATAATGTAATGGAAAACATATAAAGGAAATAATCAAAAAATGAAAACAGATGTTTCAATTGACCTGAAGGGAAGTGTTTTAGAATATGGTATTGTAAGGATTGTTGATGAACCCTACTTTTACCTTTCCGATTCAGTTTTTAGTCTTGCATCAGAAATCTTTGATGAAGGGAAACACAGGGCAATAGGTGCATGAACATTTTTATAAGCATACTCAGATATAACTGCACACTCTTTTATTTTGTTTGTCTTTGTCATAGAAAGTAAAACCATCTTCAGTTTTCAGAATGGGACAAAACCCAAAGAAGCAAATTTACTTACAAAGCAATCAATTGACCCAGTTATTTATGCTAGTTTTGTTCATAGCATGGATGCTAAGGTGAGCTGTAGAGCAGGGCAGGCTGCACGACCTCTCCTAGACTAGCACATTTTTCAGTGGGCTGTGATTGAGTTCTGAGTCTGGAGTAAATCACTCTGCTGCCTAGAAAAGCTGTGGAAGCCCCACTTTTAGCTGTGTTTTCTTGACATGTGTCTCCATGCTACCTGTGAGCACTCACACACACTGGGATCATTGGCACATGCTTCAAGTGCCCTTGTTTCCCCCCTCATGTCGCAGCAGGGGCAAAGACAGAAAATCTAGTGGTAGCCCTCACTCAGCAAAACCCACAGACACAGCTAAGACATATTATGGAGTCTCTAGAGCCCACACTGTAGTTAAATGTCCTTCTTTGCAAAAGTAATGACCAAGGTGAAGAGAGCTCTCTCCTCCATTGTGCACTCACCCGTGCAGGATGCTGCCATTTACCCGGGTAGGTGGGAAGGTTAACCTCTTGCCATTTTTCTGCTTCCAGGGGGCTTTGTTGATCACAGTCCTTGTGGATGTTGGTGAATATGACTTGTGCTGCAGGCACGAGCAGCAAACTCAGTACTGGTGTCCCTGCGTATGGGAGCTCAGGTATCGTGTACGTGGAGGAGGTAAGTGCAGCTACTGCTGTTTTGTCACATTTCTGCAAGGCTCAGGAGACATGAGGTGCTTCTTTGTGGGGCTGAGAAGAGGAAATATTACTTTACTGTAAACAAATGAATGTAAGAGTGGCCAAACCTGCATCCAGCAGTGACTCCCCCGCATTCCCACAGGTCAAGGGCAGGGTGTCTGTTTGAAGGTGGATGTTTCCTAATGCGCAGTCATTGGTAACCTAAAGGAGGTTTATGACAGAGCCAAGACCAGGCATTAATGCAATAGACTGGTAATTCAATCACTTTATAGAAGTTGATCTGTCCTTTTTATTACAATTATTGTCAGCCCGGGTGTTTCGTTCCATCACTGAAAATAAACATCATTTATCATACTTGTAAAGATTAGCCCCTGACAGCTCCAGCTCTGCTTTGCATAAATGTGTATTAATGTTGGCTCTGACTGAAGTGGAGAGAGAAGTCTGTATTTCACAAGAATGATTAGACAGTGTCACCACTGCTTTAAGTAATGTCTTATCCCAACGGATAATCAAACTGGGGAAAAAAAAAAAAAATCAAAAAAAGGCAATTTATTACATATGCGTTTTTTTGATTTATTGAGCTCAGAAATAGCAATAGATTTGCTGCTTCAATATTGAGGTTCATGATGTTGGGGCTCAGGCCTGGTGATGCTTCTCTGGGTTTCAGGAGGCATGTGGTGTCACAGCTTATCGGCAGAGCTGGGACTTCCACCTCTCTGCAAGGCTGCCAGAGTCTCTTCCCTTTTGAAGACCCAGCAGTTTACAGACTCTTAATGGTCCCCACCTCGGGCTGAATTTGATTTGGAAAGTTTCAGCTAAAACCATGATGTCATTTCTGAGAGTGAGATTAAGGGAAAATATCATGCTCAGGCTAAAATATTCTTACAGACATTTTCCAGAGAAACTCTAGGGCTCCTGGACGTCGGAGAAAGACCTCAACAGTTGGCACATGCCTACTTCTCAGGTCAGGGCTGTGCTTTTGCTGCTGCCATCAAAGTGCACCCACATTAATTGCTGGGGTGGGGAAGGAAATCTGTTTGTCAGTGTGTACATTAGAGATGTCAGACCTCAGCAGCCAAACTCTGCATCTCCATGAGCTCGGTGGGTGCTCCAACCCCCACGCAAATGTGCATGTACCACCTCCCCAGCCAGACCAAGCCTGCATCCCTGAGATGCAGGAATAATAGGGCTTTTGCTGAGAATTCTGCTGGTGGCAGTGTGTTTGGGGTCTCAGCTGACAGCAGGGACTCCATTCTGGGAACACTGTGTACCCAGAGTCACCATGGTCAACATCTGCCTGGCATCCAGAAGGATCAAGAATAACTGAAGACATGAGCTGAAGTCTTGCTGTTTGCCAGTTGAGCCAGGGAGATGCCAAGAACACTCCCTTGATTGCTGAACTGTGCATTCACTGAGAGCCAAATGCACATGGGCACTGATGTCCATCACACACCGACTGTAAGTCAGATAACTGCTGTGATGCAGCAAAACAAGAGCTGAAGAAAAGTCCATCTCATCAGTTTTAGGTTTGGTGTTGGGTCTAGTTTCACCAGTTTTAGAAACTGAGGAAATGAAACCAAACCCCATGTGTGATTTCAAGTGTCATTTTTGGTGAGCTTGAAAAGTTTGAGGATTGCACTGAAAATGCTTGTGATTTCTGGACATTACATCTGGGTTTTGTGAAAGCCCCAGGTTATGGAGTAGGGGTGCTTGTGTGAGAGTATCTATCTGCTGTCGTTGCTGGTTTTAAAAAGTTATTTCTAGTGCTTATGCCTTCAGGGAAAAAAAAACCACCCAACAACATGGAGGCAAGGATCCTCAAAACAAAATGTCATATAAAACATTTGATTTATAATCTTATAATTTCTAAGCCAGCCACCTTATTTCAGAAGGCTTGTGATTGAGATCAGTGTTAATTGAAGATGGCGCCTTAAAATTAGCCCACTGTGGAGGTATCTCATTGAATCAGATCCTAAAGGAGCAATAATACATCAAATATCATACATGAAAATAAATAGACCTCTTCCTTGCATAACTAACAGCTACTTCTGCTATTAAAACTAAAGCATTAAAACCACTGGAACTATACTGAGTGCTTATACTGCAATTTTCTCCTTTTATTTGAATGTCAGCCCCAGTTTATTCCCTTCCAGGTTACAGTTACCACCAGTTTCACCTTCTCTGCTCTCGTTTGGTGCCGGGGGTGGTGCGCACACAAAACACCATGGCACAGCCTGCCCTTTGCCAAAGAACCTGAAGCTTGACTCCAGAATAAAACTGAAAAAAACCCCAAAACTGTAACCTGAAAAAACCAAAAAGCCAAGTGTCTGAATCAAAGTAGCCTGGGTGAAGGAGGCAGTTGTCAGCAGTGAAGGGAAGGAATGGGTGAGGATGGCATTGGGACCATTAGCCATTGTAGCACTGCTGATTTTAGCCAGTGGTATTAGCGACTGGCACTTTTTGAAGTGCTAAAAGCTTTGGACACAGATTACCATGTGCATATTTCAATTTCCCTTAAATCCAGGGAGATTTCCCTCAAAGCACTCTCTCTCTCTTTTTCTTTTTTTTTTTTTTTTTTTTTTTTTTTTTTTTTGG
>JANHGB010072754.1:4790-17895 GCA_026283785.1 Coracopsis vasa
CTGTTGGAACAAGTCCAGAGGAGGGCCACGAGGATGATCAGGGAACTGGAGCACCTCCCATATGAAGATAGGCTGAGAAAGTTGGGGCTGTTCATCCTGTAGAAGAGAAGGCTGCGTGGAGACCCCATAGCATCCTTCCAGTATCTGAAGGGGGCTTAAAAGTATAAAAGGGTTTGCTTTTAATATTCTGAGGTTTTAGCCTACCATTGTAATTGAATATCCCATTATTAGCAGCGGAAAGAGGAATCTGTTAAATAAGGCTGTCTTTTCCAGTATCTTGAGTATTACTCTACCATTCCTCTTACACTCCAGTGTTGACAACTTGCTGTTCTTTGTTCTATCAGTTGTTTCTAGCATTTTTTGCTGACACTACAATATCTTAGAGTGCTTTATCATTACTATCTGAAAGAACAGGCCTGTTACATGCAGGCATCCTTTGGAGTAGGAGATCAGTGCCAAGAATCCACTTAGGTTTGTTCATATATATATATATTTATAAATTTCCTCCTTAATTGCTCCTTAGCTACCTCACATTTTCATGTTTTATCCTTAAAATATATATATTTAGATTAGCTCTTCTGATTCGTTCTTCCAGTCCTTTAGCTCTTTAAATTATCTCATGAATTTTGTACCATAATTTGTTTGCACTTGTTTAGATGTCACTCCAGGGAGATCACGGGGACTGCATTTCCATCCTCTGTTATTTCTTGGGTTCAGAAATCTTCTTGCTCTCTACTCATAGTAGATTCGTTTCTCTTCTCTTTTGTTGATTTTAGGATTACTGTGGTTTGCTCTGTGTTCAGTCCAGTTTTGCTGTCCATTATGTTGATGGATTTCCTCTGTACTTAAGTATTGGAATTCCGCAATCATTTAGAAGGACATAAAGACTTAAATCAGAAAAACACTCAAACTTATATTTAAACCCCATTGACTTAACGCATGTCACTGATTTGCTGAATTAGTCCTAAGTGCAAGCAATAAGCGAGTCCTAAATGGCAACAATAACATTTCAACAATAGCAGTTTCTCAGAGATGGAGGAATTGACATGTATGGGATATTGCCTAATGGCCTTTCCTCTTATTCTTTCTGGATTCTATGTTTTATGTTTCTCTATACTGTGTCTTGAGGCACTGGTTGTGATCATTACATGTTTGAAGCAATATACAATATCAGATCCGATATTTGGTTCTAAGCCACTGATTTGGTCTACGATGGCAAGTTTGACATTCCCAAATATTTAATACAGGAAAAGAATAACACGTGCATATAAACAAACAAACAACCAAACAAACAAAAATCCCAACCCTGAAACAAAAAAAGCCTACATCCCACCAGCAATAAGTTTATCTTAAATTGCATATATGCTGCTATCCAGTAACACTTTTTCTTCTTAAATCTTTTAATCTTTTTTGTCTTTTACAATTCATTGATATTTAGACTTTTCCACCAATCTTCTCAAATGTGCAAATAATTCTTAGCTTGCTGCTTCCAATAATACAACTGATAGATGTGGAGTAGTAAGGCCTGTGCTTGCTATGGATATTTTCAACAGTTCTTAAGGTTCTGCAGGGTGAAGCACAGTAAAATCCCATCATCTTTGCAAAGGGACCCACAGCAGTTGCCATTCAGTGCTGATCTGTCCTTTGTTTTCTGCTTCTCATTTTGCCAGAGGTTTGTTGAGCAAATTAGTTTGTCCTGTCAATCTTTTTCTTCTTTGTTCTCCTCTCTTTATTATTTACGCTGTACATTATTAAGACCTGTTCCTACAACTCTTTCTCCATAGTGGAGCTGTTCCTATCTTAATTTGCTGTAAGCAAGGTCAGCATCTAGCCAAGCATGTTAATCCAGCTACACATAACACAGACCTGACTTACCCTTATGCAAATGAGAAGAATTGGTTTTGAGTTTTTATTTATTTTTACTCAATTAAATTATTTCATTTTATAAAAGCTAAAGACATTAAACTTACTGTTCCAAGGACTGATTGTTATGTGTCGTATACATGAGGGCAAGAAGACAACATAACTCTCTGATCATGAAGATTCTCAGTGATGCTATTATGGAACATAGACTTATTAATTATTAAGATAATCATAATATAATTGTACACAGAATAGACACGGTGCTTGCAGTCAATACCATGAACTACATTTATTCACTCTGTCTTTTAACAAGTCCAAGACCTGAGAACAGCTAATAACAGTGAAGGCACAGACCTGGTAAAAGACATTGATTGCATGAATAATGACAAGTAAACTCAATCTGTTTGATAGGAGTGCAATTTGAGCTGTCAGTACTGTGTTGCTAGGACTGTGGTGAATACCATCTATCCTTAGGATTCTGCACAAAGCGAGCTTACAAGTCATCCCCCTTCTTCAAGACCTTCCTGTAGTTTCCTTCTGAGGACTCACAGTTGCATATATATTGAAAATATATGGATCCTTGTAAAACAAGCATTCTGAGAAAACTAGATTTACAGGACAAGAAAGATGATAAGCCATTTACAGTGAATGGTAAGGATTTCTGAGACTTAAACCTGATAGGCGACCTCCATCTTTATTTTGACACAGACTGCTTGGTTTTAGGCAAATAACTTAATTTCTAGTTTCTGTATCCATAACATGGGAGATATATCATAATATCAGAGTTGACAAATTTCCCTTTCTAAATGAGCTGATAAAATCCTAATCTCACCAAGAACTGCAAGACAGGGGAAGGAAGAGCTTGGAGAGAAAAACTCAAGAAGGTGCTAACAAAAGTTTGCCGGAGGTTTCATTGCTCTGTTTGTACAGTGTGAATATAAATAGGAACCCCAGAGCAACCCTGAAAGTTCAGCAACAACACCACCTGCCAGCTTGTCCCTACTGCAGCCAGTGCAGTCCTACTTCTAATCAGATGGCACAGTCATTGCGTCACAGTCCTGGCTGTTGGAAAACCGACTGGGGATCAGACATCACCACTGGGGTACTCCTATGATATAAGGTCATCCTTGGAATTTATTCATTAATGCTGAGAGCTCTCTGAGGTGCTCAGCTACTATTTCTGCAAGGAAAACTAAGGAATATTTCTGCTCTTGGGTGAAAGCCCACAGTAATTAACAAAAAAGCCTGTTCTTTTTTAACTGGAGCCAGCAGCACCCAAGGGTTTTTCTTGATTTGCAAGATCAAACTGAGTCTGAAGATTTAAACATCAAATATTGTTTATGGGCATTTACACTTAGAGAGATAAAATTTGAGATGATGGCTGCAGCTTCACATCAGACTCAATCACAGTGCAATATTCAATATACATAGATTTTTTTCATAAGCTGTGTCAAATAAAACATCATGGAAAGAAAATCAAAGATCACCATCAAATGACAGCATGATAGTAGTACACCTTGAAAAAGGTCAAATGAAGAGTACTTTTTAATCAGTTGTTTTACTTTAGATCACTCTCTTCTATTGAAACATTGCCATGTAGAAAGAACAACTGTATTTGCCTGGTGCCAAGGAACTGCTTCTGTACTAAATCTCTTTTATATAGTTGATAACTTATTTATTCATTATGTTTCTTCCATTGGGGTATGTGGGTTCTTTTGTCAATAATCACAAGAAAAAAGAAGCAGAATTAAGGAAGTTAACGGGGTGCTTACACTTGCATAACTGTTCTCTCTTGCATGACATTCACAGGCCAGACCCAGAGACAGCAAACAAGAGTTTGCACACAACAAGATTGATTTGGAAAAGTCAGAATTCAGAATCCACTGGAAACAGTATATTTAGTAGAGATTTCATATCAAGTGACTACTGACTTCAGCTAAAATACCCTGATCCTGCTCTTGAAAGAGATACCAGAAATACAAGATGGTGCATTTGGAAAAGCAGCTTGCAGCAAAGTAGAATCCAAATCAGACTCCTCATTCCTTTCCTTTCACTAGCACTGATCCTACTGCTGTGACAGACTGGTATGTCTCTATACTGAATTAACATTTTGCACTGAATTCAGCTAAGACAGCTGGTCTACACAGGAAAGATTCTTGAAGCTTTATTGAAGGTCAACACTGAGAAGGCATGAAAAGAGCTTTTGACCGCCTCTCACTTGTTGGCCCACCCCTGTAGAAAAATATTCTTTCTATACAGATGCTACTATGGAGTATGGGAAGGATCTGGGAAAGATCTGATCTAGGCTAAAATCACTGTCCATATGAGTACAAGCACAGAGAACAAAAGTTGCTTAAGGGCAGGGTGCTGTGCTGTGTAAAGGGACACTGATACATAAGGAGAACTTGCTGGAGGATTCACCTGGCCTGAAAAGTGGTGTTCCTGATATCACAGTAAGGGTAAGATGATAAGACATTAGGAACTTTTGTTTTCAAAAATCTCTAAGTCTTGTTTGTTCTAAGACTTCAAGCAGTCTCAGAGCAGTTTAGAAATGTCTCTGCTAAGCTTTCTTCACATGCTTTTTTGTTACCTTGTTGACCAGAGACCAAGAACCTCCAGTTTTAAAATGCTTGGGAGTTTGGAAAGTGTCCATCTACAAATCAGGGAGTTTCTAGTATGTCTGTGGAATTCTGCTGTGTTTCGAAGAAGGAAAGAAGAATGTTCCACAGCAAAGCAGACTGTCAGGCTGAATGAGGAGGCTAAGCAGACGTTTTATATCTGTAACAGAAAGCCTATAAAAGTGGTCCAGGTTCTTCAATTTTAGAAGGAGTTGGTTAAAACCATAATTTAGAGACAGACATTGTTTTGATATGCAGAATATCTGTTGGTAAAATACCTTATTGTTATGCATTGACTGACCTCATCTTCATTATTGGGTCCAAGAAAGCAGATGCAATTTCCTTATCCTTCTCTTTGGGATGTTTGTATAAATTATAGAGCAAAAGAATTTACAGTTACCTGTAACAGCAAATTGAGAATGTACTGAATTACTTAGAACAGATAAAACAGTTACTTTTGTTGCAAATTCCATTCTCATAGCAGCACTTCCACCAGCCTAATCATAACTCGGTATATTAGGAGTTCTCTGTCTTAATCACCCATTCTTTCTCTGACTTTGGCTTTTGGATAACATTTTTTGTTATGTGCATACAATATATAACGATGTATAACCATAAATCCCAGACTGAAATTATATATAAGCTCCTAAATAACCCAGTGCTTGGAAAATGTTTTCACTCCAACCATTACCCAGGGTTAACACTATATCCAAATTTTGCCCTTATTGCAGAGGCTGTGACTTACACATGTATTCTGACACAAAATAAAAAACACTTCTAGGGAAGTCCTTCTATTACAGGTCATCACTCTTACTTGGAGATAGACTACACTTACTGGCTAGCTGGGCTTAATTTAGGTAACTCCATGCTCCTTCACAAAACCCAGAGCTGGATATATTAAAAAAAATTAAAGAGACTAGAGTAAGAGATCTGCCTTATTTGCTGCATCTGTTGCTTTTCATAAGGTACTTTGCAGTGCAAGAACATTTTATTACTCAAGGTTAAGCATCACATATTGGGCCATTTCAATCACAATACTGCTTAGTACAGTAATGCTATCCATCTTTTATATGTATTTGTGTACTTTATACCACCCTTCAGCACCATATCCCTAGGTTGTTTATCCACTTGACGGATTGCCCATGCAGTGGGTGCAGGAACACCTGGAGTAGGTGTGCATTGGTGTAGCTGTTTGGGCAGGAGTGTGCAGGATGGATGCAGTGGCTTGGCTGTGGGGTAGTTTGGGAATTCATGCTCTTCACAATCAGCACTGTCATGGATCTGCTGTGTCTCCATCCTCTCACTGTACAGCTGTTGTAGCACATGCCTTCAATTATCAATGTTTTTACTTTCAGTTATCCCACCTCTCTGTTATCTTTGTTAATTTTGCTCTGGCTACACATTTATTTTGCAAATGGTGAGCTGAAGGCCAAAGTGAGGAAATGAATTGCCCAAGGACACTCAAGAATTCTACGGCAAAGTCACAGAGACACTAAAGCACATTAATTATTTAGATAACCTGCTATTTAAATGGGGATTCATGCACAGAAGCAAGTGGAGTGCAGAGCAGTGAAAACTTGAACCAGTTAATCTGTTAGCACAGAGCAGTGCAATGTGTTCTCATCAGCTCATTTCCAGTTTTACTCCAGTTTGTAGTCCTGCGCGGTGCCCAGGCTGATATGCCTTGGTTCCAGCAGGGCTCATGAGCTAGGACCACAGCCACATGAAGGAGTTAGGCTGTAATCACAGCCTAGCTGCCTGACAAACAGCCACCTCAAGTGCCTCCCAGCTGCGCTTGCCCCAGCTCTTGTTTCAGTGTTCACAGGTTCAAAGGAACTTGGATCTCTCTCTGTCTGCCTTTAGGAAGATGCTCTTTGTGTCCTCCGTTTTTTGGCTGCGAATTTTGCATTCATATGACATCGTGAGCCGTACATGAGGCCCTGCCTACCTTACTGCCTTAAGTCTCTGTGTAGCTGCTTTCCATCAGGACTCTCTCCTTTTAGGTACACTAATACAGAAGGGCAAGTACACTGGTTTTGGTATTCCGGTATCTGACTAAGGGGAAATATTTATGGTTTTATTTATAATTACAGACCTACTGTAATTACAGTTATATATTAACATTATATTTTCCAAGCAACATTAATAGAAGTAAAGGTAATAAGAGTATTTGCTGTCTTAATGTTGAAGCTATCTTTGTGGATTATCTTTGTGTACTGTTCCTTAGAAGCCAGAAATTATACACAGTCCCCTGATTGTGTATAGCTCCTGTGGTCTGGCATTTCTTTGGCAACTGATCACAATTTAACTCCAAACTGCCTGAGACCAGTATAGTGGAAAGAAAAGCATTTGCTTTGTCATAGCGGTACTTGCAAAGTCAGCTGAGGTAACCATCAATTAAGGGGCTAATGCAGAGTAAATACCTTCAAATCCAGCTCAGACCTCCACGTCCCCCTCTGCAATCTCAGCTGAAAACAGCTCCATAGTGGTCAGCAAATACAGTGAGACACGGCCACTATGTTACAGCTCAAACCTTGGAATGGCTGCTCTATCTTGCTGGTCCTCACTGATGGCTCTTGCAGCAGCCTGGGATACTGTGCAAGCAGCTTGGGATGAGCAGAGGTGTGTTCCAGAACAAAAAAACAGCTACCCATTTGTTGCAGTTGGTGAATAGCAAATGCTTGCCTCATCAGGGAAAGCTGTACTTCACAAGCAAATGAGGAGACTTCAGATCAGCTCTCACAGCTGCTTTTATTCGTACTATATCCTACAACTGGTGCTTACTAATAACACAAATTAATATAAATACCTTGAAATAAAAGTTCATTTTCTAAACCGTTAACATGTATTTGTGTAAGAGAAGTTGTGCCCTGACTCTCTGTTGTAGGCCCACTATTCAATCATGGCTGCATTTCATTAAAAAGATAGGCAAATAAACCATTCTTTTTGTTTTCTTAGCTCTCCTTCATTAGATAGCTCACACTCATGCTTATCTCCTTAGACACCAATTTGGCACTTGCTTTGTGGCTGTCTGTTGCTTGATGTGAAGAGCAAACTGGCTGACTTTCAGAGCACCATCATTTAATCTTTCTCAGAAGGGTTCTGCTGCTCCTTTATCTGATGTCTCTACCTAAAGGTTCTGCTAAAATTATCACTGGATAGAAATCAAAAGGAGGTGCATCTGACACATTTACAATATTAAAAAAAAATTAGAATCACACCTTAAGTGTTCTCTTCTCCAAATTAATCAACAGTTTTGTAGAAAAAATACCTCTACCTTGCCTGTGGTGTAATGTGTTATGAGGGATAGTTCTACAGAGAATTATATGCTGGAACAACTGGAAAAATATTTATAGGGTAGAAAAAGAGTCATGAAAAAAAAAGAAATGAAGAGAATCAGAAAATGCAATGAAATCAACAGCTAGGCAAAGATTCAGTTTCCTCAGTTTTACACTGGGTTATGAATCCTGAAAGGTGGTTTAGCTTATATTCAGAGCCAGCTTTATAGTCAACAGAAATATTGAAGTCATTAAATGGAGATGATTGGTTAGACACAATGGAGAACTAGACAGGGGGTTAATTTACCCCTGAAGCATGACAAAATCGTGCCGTTATTCTTAGTTTACACCACTTTTAAAGAGAGACAGTTTATGATTCCAGGTCACTGTATTTGGTTTGAGCTCATCTCTAGCTTGCAGATGATGGTGAGAGGACCTGTTAAAAAGAGATATTTGGTTAACCACTTCCTCACTAGCCCCTGTTAAAAGAAAATTCTGCACTGCTCTTGCAACCAGCAGTCAGACTATCCTTTCCTACTTCTTGTCAGCTAGCAATAAAACACCAGATGGTGTCCTTCCAAAAATAAATTCATTATAGTTTCATTCTGGGTTTTCTTTAAGAATTTAGGGACAGAACTTCAGCTAATGCAAATCAACACAGTGCCGCTGAAGTCAATGCAGCTATGACATTTTATACCATCTGAGTATTACAAACTAGTATTTTTTACTTTTTGGAAGGAATATCATATACCTTCATCCCACACAAGCTTCATTGCATGTTTTATGCTAGCCACCTTACCCAGAATTCATGGCTGGTGTTTCTTGGTATACAGGAATTCACAAACCACGTCGTTCTGTGTGTTGGATCAGACTAATTCACTGTTAAGACTCTCATAACCATTATCATTTAGTGTCTTTGTTTATCACCATCTGAGACTCTAGCACACCCATTAGCTTCCTCTGGTGACACACAGGACTATTCAAGCAAGAATATTTTAAGAGCCACTGGCATCTGAATAACCCTGTGATGCTTATGCTTCTGTGTGTGTTTAGTTTCTCCTAATTTCAACCATCAAATGAGAACAAGTCTTTAACTGTACCCTTAACCTAGACATATAAATAATTCTAATAGCAAAGCATCTTAAAAGAAGCCTTGAGCATTCTTTAGATAAATCAATTAAGACTCCTTTCATAATTGTTACTATGCCCTAGCATTAGTCATTGTTTCATCAAGTTGTGCATATTATCTCTTTTATATATCACTTCCTCTAGCCTCACAATAACTTTTGTTCTTTTTCTCCAAGATCTCTTTAACTTATCTGTGTCTTCCTGGCAATGCTGTGCCCAGAAGTGAACGTGAGTTTGCTCGCAGATGGAAAGCTGCAAAGTTACAAATACCTACAATGCTATAAACCATAAAATGGGAAGCATCTGCTGTCCTATTCTGAAAATGAATATCAAAATAGCTACACACACATTTCAGCGGCACAGCTGAAGGTATTAATGTATTAATAGTATCTGTTTATTTATTAATAATTAATATTGTTCAGCTGTAGGTATTAATAGCCTAACAGGGAAAAGGTGATTATTGAATCTGCCTTTAACGTTTATCATGTGTCCTCATGTGTCACACTTTTATCTAGTTTCTCATACCACAAATAAAATTGTTCTACCAACTTCTTCTCCTCCATATGCCTTGCCTTCCTGTGTTGGGGAGCATCAATGTGAAAGAGACTTTTTAAAACTCTTTTTTAGCATTCCCAGAATTAACCAGCTTGTTTTCTGCGAGCAGATGGGTGGTGACCTGAGATTTGGAATTCAGCTGCTTCTCAGGCAAGAAATTCTTTAAAAAATCTCCCAAGAAGAGATGTAGGAAGGAAACAGGTGCTTTCAATAAAACAGTAGCACTTATTTATCAAAGATGCAAGGAGAAGATCATCAATTTTATTCCTCCCACTTGGCGATAGAGCTAAAAAGATAAAATAGTGTTGGGTGCCACAGTGACACCCAAGATGACACATTTGTGAGGCTTTACCCAGGTTTTTTAGGAGTCAAACCCACCTAACCCAGCCATATATTCCTGTGCTTAATCAACTTATCTTTTCACACATCTTATCAAAATGTGTACAGGTCTGTTCTGCTCTGATGACACATGCATTGTTAGGCGGCTTTGTCCCTGAGCCCTGTATGGCTGCCCATCCTCATGAGGCTCACACCCATGAACAGTCTCCTATCAGAGAGCCTAGCCCACAGTCTAAGGCTCACAGTTGTAGAAGCCTCAGATCATGTAAGAGGTGAAGGTGATGCTGCAAGGGGCAGAGACAGTGTGTGTTAGTATTGCTTGTGCTCCACACCACATAGTGGGTGGACTTAGCCAAAATGCAGGTTTCCACCTTGTTTAATTTCTCTTACCACCATTAATCTACTGCAACCCTGGGTGCTATTTATTGGCTTGTTCTTAAACTTTCATTTACAATATAAAAATTTAACTCTGTCCTGGTCCTATGTGGTCTAAATACTGCATGGCTTTTTTCATCTGTGCACCCCAGCTGCTGAGTAACAATAGTGCTTTTGCATTTTAAATGCCTGTATTAAGCATAGATTTATCAAGCTTTTTGTCACCTGGTAAAGAACAGTCCTTCTTCTCTTCAAGTTAGGTTTGCTCCATTGATTTACTCAATTTTCATTTATTCTAAACCCTTGTTTTATCATTTGATTGTGCAAAGAGGGCTTCTTGCACCACGCATCAAGATGAGGAGGCCGCAGATGTTAATACGTAAGTAACAGTAAAACACCGTCCTTGAAAATGTCACATCATGGTTTTTGTAACAAGCGTCAGAAATATGCATCTTTTCCTTCAATGGCTGTTAATTCTTCCTGCTTATCTATATCTCAGCCACTGCTGAGCAAAGGCATTTATTTATTTATTTATAAATGGGAAACATACTGATTGTTTTGATTTTAACTTTGTTTTTCCAAGAAGGACTAATTCCAAGGAGAGCATTACAGGCTGAGTAGGCTCCATTGTGTTTTTCATGCACAGAGGCACATTAGGGATCAAAAGCAAGTGAAAATGCTGAGCTTGTTTTAAGTTTCATTTTACAGTCAGGATGGTGAATACATCTGTTTGTGTCACCAGCATAGAACACATTTTGTGGTTCTCAGAGGTTATTCATAATTCAATTATAGGATGTTTCATGAATATTTGGAATGGTATTTACAGAAGGCAGTACTAAGCTTGGAGGTTTATTTGCGACCAAGAATATGAAGAAAACACCCTATAATTCATTTTTAAGTACCCTCTAGAAATCATATAATTATATTGTATGACAGTGTTGAAAAAGGAAGAAATGTAAATTTTAAATTATTTGTATTGTGGTCTTTAATCAAGCTTATATACGTACAGGCTGGCACACAGTAACAAAGACTAGGCAGGTCACAACAAACGCAACACCATGGTTTTTTTGTTTTTAGATTTGATCTTGAGTCAGTGCTGGTTTCATACACCAGAGCATTTCCCTGATGTATATTGTAGACAAATTTTGTAGTAAGAAAAAGAAAAAGTGATTTTCTCTTTCAGTATCTCCAGCAAGAAATGGAAGTGTAAAGCATCTTGTGAACTCTAACACGATTCACAAGAGTGGCAGAGCCATTAAGAGTCTCCAGGAGACCTCTGCTTTGTCTTGAGAAAGACTGCTTCCCTTCCTCTGGGGAGGAGAAACCAGACTATCCGCACACCCCATGCTGAGCCCATGGCAACTCAGCTGTTGCGAAAAGCCATGGCCCCATTCCTCTGATGGGGACCAGGGCTGGTGAATGCACATTGGAGGCACCCCAAAACTTAGGACTGACACCAGAGAGAAGGCTATATAAAGCTGCCCAGCCCCCAGTCACTGTCCAAGGTTTAAGCTGATGCTATAGCTTGAGATTTAAAGGTAAATTCAACAAGAGCACTGAATTTCAATCTCAGTTGTTTCCCCCACACACTGTGAAAAGACTTCAGAACTAGAAAAAAGAGTCAGCATTTTCTTTCACAAGCCATTGCACAAAATAAATATCTAGCAGAAAATGGGTATAGATGTCTCTCTTACTTGCCTTAATAGGAGTGAACACCGAGAAAGAAGCTTGTACATTCCGATCTGGTAACAAAAATGCAATCCTGTTCCTAAACAATATAAATAGCCAGAACCACAGCTGATGGCATTTTTTTCCTTTCTTTTTGACTTCCTTGTATGTTATTTGCTTTTGCCTTGTGCTTTGTCTATCTGGACAATAAATAGTCTGGAGCAGGAACAATATATTGTTGTATATTTGTAAAATGCACAGCAGAAAAAGGCCCTTATCTTGACTAAATCCTCAGAAGTACAGATTGAACTTAATCAATAATGATAAATTAATTCAATGTAGAGGAATTATTTTTATTTACCTCAAATGGAAGTTTGACCTATTAAAACAGAAGTTACTTTCAATGTTTGTAAAATCAGTGTTTTTCTAGGGGAAACAGGGCTGGTGAGATCACAAAGACAATAAGGAAGTAAAGAACAAAAAAAAAAAAGAACAGAAAAGGAGAAAGAACGTCCTGTGTGTTGTCTCACATAGGGGAGGAAATACTGGAAATCCGCAGCCTTGGCTTTGGGGAAATGCTGACAAGTTATTTTGTGTTTCTAGACTGAGACGTTTGTTAGAGACAGTTAATTTGCAAATTGTGCGCAAATCACCAATCTGTGGATTGGGATCATGGATTACCAAATAAAATTTTCATAGGAAAGAGCTGTGAAGGCTTAAGCGTCCATCATGAGTGACAAATATTACAGACCTGATTTGCCCAGCTTTACTTCAGATGCTTTCAATTTCCCTGTTTATAAGAACTGGTGTTGGTACCAGGAAGGCTTCACTGTTCAATGAGAATTCTCCATTTCTCACATACTCTTTAGTAAACCCAGTGCATGTGGTAGTGGTGACAGCTGCACAAAATACTAGTTTATGGGTTATAAAGAAGACCCATCTCCACCTGAAGAAAAAAGGAGTGGAGGGCATCTGGAGCTGACTGGGAGCTGCAGAAACGCAAGCCTGATAGTTGCACACAACAGATACAATTTTTAATATCATATTTTGCCATTGCAGGTTCATGACATCTTTTTTTATTATTATTTAGTGAGAAATTTGGTGCGTGAACCAAAAAATATTTCTAGCAGAAGGGAAGGTAGATTGGTTTACTCTTGAAGTAGAAGGCAGGTGCTCAGCGCTTCATTGGGCAGTAGTTCTTGGGAACAGGACTGTGAAAGTTTGATAAGATACTTTGGTTTCAGGAGGCATTTGCAATGAACTCACAGATAGCAAGGAGAG
>JANHGB010072757.1:0-17598 GCA_026283785.1 Coracopsis vasa
AAACACATATATCTGTACGTCATTACAGAGCGGCTCCCCAGCTCTTGTAACCCAGCTCTGACTTGGGCTCTTCACTACAGTTTAGACTAGAATAGTGCTTTGGAGTCTGTTATGATACAGGCCTGTTGTAGTACAGAATCAGCGATAGCACTGCCTGTTAGTAACACACACACTCCACAATTCACATCATGCATGTGAAAACTTCCATATGTTCAGCTATAATTTTTAAAATGTGGTTTCCTGTTTGCTTTTTCAGTGAATGCTCTTCCTTATAAAGTCTGCAATCCATAAGCACTCTGCAGCAAGTCTGGACTAGATTTGAAATATCACTTCCAGGTACCATCCCAATATCTCCTGATGTTAGAGGTAACTTCTCACTCTGCATCATCATGGGGAAAAGTCCGTCAGCTAAGGCTCCCCAGAGCAGGACTGTGACTGGCTAATATGGCTACATAGGGGACCTGAAACAAGTATATTTTCCTTGTTCCCCCTTGCTATGGCTAGAAGACGTAAGAGCTTCAGCGTGGAGGAAATTGGGGTCTGCTCCTCAGGCACCTTCCCTTTGGGAGCAAATGAGGTGGGAAAGGATATGAATTTTGCCCAGATGTCCCTCTCCCACACTGTGGAGGCAGAGTAGGCAGGCAGTGCCCAAGGATACGTTACATCTGCTGGCAAGCCCTGCCAGTCACTGTGTGATGGTGTAGTCCACTAAGGCATTGTCTACCTCCTGAAGCAACATGTGCCTACACCACATCATGGCTAAGTGAGAAGCCCTGCTAGATCCAGTCAAAGCTGTGTGTGGATGCCCAGACAAAAGGCACAAACACACTTTGGCTATAGAAAAGGAAGGGACAATACCTGAGCCTCATTTTGGATAGCAAGTCCAATAAATATCAGATTGATCTGGAATATCAGATTAATATCAGATTAAATATCAGATTGATCTGGAACTTCTCTTCCTCTACTGAAACTATGCTGCTATGAAACATGCAAAACCTTAAGATGAAACTATTTTGTAGTACACTGATTTGCTTCTCTTATTTCTCAGTGTGGGGTATGCTGGTAGTAAACAATAGGCTCCCGACAGCAAAGCTTGTCTTTCAGACTGGCTGTGGCAGAACCCTAAACACAACAAGTTCTTCAGCAATGAGCGATTCAGCTCTGGTGTCCTGCCTTATCATTCCTTCAGTCCTCCCTCTCCTGAGGCTAACAATTAGTGCAACAATTAAAAGGGACTCAGACTGCAGTATCTCAGTGTAAGACTTTGTACTGGTTATACTTTTTTTCCCTTCTTCGTGAAATACATCAACGTAATCAGTTCACTACTTGATCGCTTATCAGCAGTAGATACACACAGGAAAGGCATTATTCTGTTGATCATCCTGAAGGTCAGAACACCAGATAAACAGTTTGACTCTTGTTGAGTGCTTTACCTTGGACGGGTTTGTTTTACAAACTTAAAGCTATGTACAAACAGTAAATGACAGACTTAAAGGCCAATTAGCTTGTTGGCTATGTACCTTGTTGCCATTGTCCCCTGGCTCTCTAGAATCCCATTCAAAGAGGAAATAATTAGAAAATTGCATTTGAAATTTCTGTGTCATTAATATGATGCCTTCTATTTTTCTCCCCACCATATTTCAACCACATGTCTCAAGTTTCTGTTTCTTAGATGACTGTGTTGAGCTCCCCCCAGGCATGTTTATAGGCCATGTTTTAAAACAAAACACGTTTTAAATTAAAGGTCATAAGACTAGAACTTGAGGAAGCATCTGCAGTTTGCTTTTGCAAATGATCTGTGGTGAGGTGAAGACTTCTTTTTGAAAACTTTCTGGAAAAAAAATTGCTTTTTCAAAATGCTTTATGGGAAGAGCTTCTTTCATTTGATAATGCTTTTGATTAGAGAATGAATATCCAAAATATCTATGTGGGAGAGACAGGAATACATCAAAATTTTGGCATGATTTGATTCATCAGTAGAATTAGGGAAAAAATAGCCTTCCTTGCTAGCCTTGCAGCTCCTTATCATTCACATATTCCTCATTTTAAGGGACATCATTGGGTTTAATACCAAAATATCTATCAAAACAAAAAAAAATTGTGTTCCCTCTTAATGTTCCAGATGTAACTAATTTCAACTGTAAAAATCAGGAGTGTGCAATCTTGAACTAAATTAACAGAACTATTTTCATGGGACTTTAAGGTTCCTGTGCTGATGGTTCTTTGTGGGTTCTTTTCTTTTTGGATTTTTATCATATGTTGTATCACTTATTTGGGTCTTAGAAGATGAAGAAGTATGTCTAGGCCTCAACACCATGGTGCCAGAGTGTCTCCTAAATTATTAAAAACAGATATAGCAGCAACATGAACATCTATTTTTATGTATAGTGCAATCGTTAGTACTCTGACCCCAATTCAGAAAAGGATGTATATCCAGAAAAAAAATGAATCAACATATGTTTAACTAAACATTTGGATGAACCACACGGAAGTGGCAAGATTGAAGTGCATAACTGGAGCTAAACAAGGTAATTCTGTGAATCATATATTTCATCGTATGTTCAACTACCAGTGCCACAAGAAAGTAGAACTGCAGAAAAACCTACTTGCTATTGAATAAAATATAATGTAATACAGAACCTGTTTCAAGAGTTATACATTGCTTTTAAGTTATAAATGAGTATAACATTACTGCTTATCTAGCTGCTTTGACAAGGGTTTGTATCTTTCTGCAGAGCTTACTCATTCTGATGGATATGCATAAATGGAACCAGGAGTGAATGGTCCATTTATTCCAGCCACAAGAGACGATCCAGAATAAAATTTGAGGCTTAAATTAGTGGCTAGTGAATTAAAATTACAACTTCTGAGAATGATTTGTGGTCTTCTGAAGCTGTAAAAAGATGAAATAATACATTGATTTATATTGGCTTACAATGCCTTTGTCAGTTGCAGAAAAGGATCAGTAATCAAAGTGGTGATTTCTATGAGGAACTAATGCCAAACTAAGGACTCCAAACTATACAATAATAAAGCTACTAAGAGCCCATATAGAATTCAGCAACTCTTGGGAAACAATTACATCAGTTTGGAGCTGTTACACAGAACTACAAAACTTTTGGGTTTGCTGCAATAAAATCTGCCTGAAAACTAAGTTTGGTTTTCTTTCTCCAGTGCTCTAGTCACAAAGCCATGTGCTGCGTCCAAACGGAACTGCCACTGGTTTGCTAAAAATCTGCCCCATCCAGTTTGAACGAGTTGTTTTGTCCCTATATTTCTAAGAAAATAAAGTGCATCAGTGATCTTCACCTGTCTCTGAAGATCCTTAGTGGTCTGCAGTCATATTTTAAAGTATTTAAGAATAGATATTCAGAAAAACATCCATAATACAAATCATTTTAACTTGGGGATTTAAGGGCTGTTGTCTTCCTGAAAAGAACAAAGGGCCTGCCAACAGAAAACTAGGACTTGGTTATTTCTATGTGCCTTTATTCTATATACCTCTGCCCACACGTCCATTTTCAGGTCCAGGTGCAGCAGCCATGATCACATCCCCATTCCTGAGGCCACCTGTGCATGTTTCCCTGTTCCAGCAATGTCTTCTAGCCAGCCAGATTACAGTATTTGCGCTGCTATTGCAGGCTGCAAATAGCTATTAAGGTGTCCCTGCTGACTGCCTTGACTCGGAAACCTGCTTGGCCTTTGGTCTGATCCTGAATTTGAGGGAGATGAACTTCACTTTCTGGCACAAAAAACCACCACAAACCCTATGGAGCCACTAGATGGCACTTTCAAAACATGATTTTGAATGCTCTGCCTAGTGAGCTACGGATCTGTGCCTGAATTGCAAGGTGAGCTGTAAACCTACATAATAAATGCTGTTCTCCAAAATGTACACTGATTGCCCTGAACAACTGGTTTTAAAAACAGAAAATGAAAAGTCTTATTTTAGGCAATAAGTTCTTCAGGGAAGGGCTCTCCGTCTCTTTTTATGTTTCTCTAGTGCTCAGCACCATGAAAGCACATACTGAGGTCTCAAATTTTCTGCAGTGTAGGTTATTACAGTAAAAATAATCCCATCATATAACATTGCAAGATGTTGCTAATTAGCCATTAGAAGTATAATGGCTACTTTTACCCCAGGGCAGGAAAGATGGAAACATGATACCAGTGCAACAGAAGGCCAGAGGGCTAGTCTCTAGCCTCTTCATAAGAGGGTTTCAAATCAAGGTAACCTTGCAACACCCAAAATACAGAACTGCTAGGCTGTGTGCTGCTATTTGGAATTCATCACCATGGATTGAAATTTTCTAGTTTTCTTTTCACTTTCTGGTCACTCATTGCCTACTCCTGTCTACAACATCTACCAGATGTTCCAGATAACATCTACCAGTGTCTGTCAGCAGACACTCTTTGTCTTTGACTCCTGTTATTTTTTAGAGCTCTGGATGCACAGTACATGGAATTAACTGGAGTTTAATGGCTGTGGTTGTCTTCGTTACAATGACAGTAGGAAGACTGCCCTTATAAAAGCTATATGACCTCAACTCTTGAAGGATTTTCTGCAAATGGAGTAAAATGGATAACCATCCTGGGTCCATGGAAGTACCTGTTGTGCACTGTGTATTTGCTTGTTTGAGAGGTACTAGGAGTGTAAAACTCTGGGGGGAAAGTTCTCACAATTCTAGACTTCATGGTTGAGAAAAGGAGCAGAAGATAGCTGTGTTCATGAAACAAACAAGGCTTCATTCAACTAAGCTGGCATGTGGAAATCTTATTAACTGTGGCAGTCTGCTTAGTCTGCAAGGTTTTGGAGCTTTTGTTAACAAGGAAGCATTTTATGTGTTTTCCACGGTAATTGCTTTGTGCAAGCATAAGGAAAGAGAGGGTTTATGAAAATGAAAACATATTATGAAAATATATGTCACATACACAAAAAAAAATACTAAAAGAAACTCTTCAAGATGCAAAGTTGAGCATATCAGAATCAAGAAATATCAGAATTAGGGTTACTTATGGACCATCAATTTGATTCCTTTGAGTCTACAAATTCTGTTAGCCTTTAATTTCATTATAATAGGTTAGTAGTGTTTCATTCCAAGCCAGCCCTGTTCTATTGAGAATATATAACTGATTGTCACATTCTTTTGTTCTCGATATATGTTTTATCTGCTGTCATTTGATGTATGATCCTTATTTGCTGCACTTTATTTAAGCCCTTCTAAGAATTTGCTCATTAACTTTTCTAAAGCATTCATCTCTTGAATAGCTAAGTGCTTCATATATTATTTATTTTCATAATACCTGTGTAAATAGTAAATGAGACAACAAAATCTTACAGATTGGAAAGGAGACAGAAAGATTATGGTTAAAACATTCTTTTTGGCTGCTTAGCTGGCAATTCCTACGACAAGACTTTTTACATGTTTGCCATTATATATTAGTTTACATAGGCAGGACTCTACTGGTGCTCTTGCAGTAAATTAAATAGAAGCTATTTTTTCATTATTTCTGAGTGGCTCATTAGTATTGAAACTAGAAGAAGCAAACGTGATCAATGGAGAAGCATCTATGTCCCAACCTATGGCATCTTTCCTCTTTTTGCAGCCTTCTGCTTGATTTCCTAATGTGGATAGTCCATGTGTAACTCAAGAGACAAATCCAGATGCAAAGCTGGCCATGTCTTACATCCTGAGTAGGATATGATACAAACAAAACGTACAATGCCTAATTGCAAAGAGAAAGTAAAAAGGGTTTGGAGACATCACTAATATGTGTGTAGCGGAGGGTCTCTCAGTCTATGAATATTTTCTAATCTAAACAGCAAAGACCAAGGAACCATTTTATACAAAACGAATTACAATACTCAATGTGCTTTTTCTCTCCTGTCATATGGTTCCTCTAAGGAGAATTAAGACACTAAATAAAGATGATACAAAGAATCAATTTCTATATTTTTGTCCTCTGAAGAGTGGAATAGATGTTTGCTTGTTTCATTTTTGTGGGTTTTTTTAAAGAACTTACATGTCAGCTAGACACTGAAATAAGGGGCCAAGCTGTAAAAATGCTTTCCAGGCTGAATAAATGTCTCTGAAATTCTAGTCACTGCAGTGTGACCCATACTCCAAGCATAAAATCTGAACAAACCACTGTTAAAAAAATACTACAGAAAGTATGTGGCTAGTATGTCTTACAGAAAATGCTTTGGTATGCAAAATTGTTTCATAGTAGATGAAAGGTTATTATCTTAGAGTGAATAGCTGTGACTCACAGCCTGACTAATCAGAGTCTGAGTGAGAAACAAAAAGCAAATTCAGTGAAACTCGTTTGCATCCGCTAAGGAACAGGCTATTTCAGTTCAAGTTTTGTTTATATCATCAGGTTGTTGGAGGACACAGCTCTGAAGTACGTGGCTTACATGTTTCAGCATATCTGCTATTCCTTCTCTGGATATCCCTCTTTCTTAATTTCATGCATGATGAAAGGAATTGCCAAATCCATTTCCAAGGGACAAATTGTCCAGTAAACAATGTATAAGCAGAGGCGAAGACTTCTCACAGCAGTCCTAGCATGTACAGTACAACAGATTGCAGTGAATCATGAGGACACCAGCATTGCACCCCATGAATATAAGTGCTCAGTTTGTGGGTGGCAGGAGTCACATGCGCTTTTGCACCTTTTTGGGGGGCTCAGCATAGCTGAGCCCCACAGTTCAGAACCAGGGACAGCACCTTCCCCATCCGGGCATGTACCTCCACACCCATGGCAGCACCCCGTGGTGCAGTGGCCCTCCACAGCAGAGCATGGCTACTGGTGGTTCATCACCCAGCTTTCTGCAACCACAGCATGGTATGACCTAGGGCAAGGGGGATGGCTGTCAGAGGTGATGACTCTCATCAGGCCAACCTTAAGCAGCTGATGGATGAAGACAAGGGGTTTAGCCCTTATTCAGGTCAAGCCCTTCCAACACCTTGACAAATTCATGAGGAATACATGTGATGTGTCACTTGAATAGGATGGCTTATAGCAGCTGGGCTCCCCCCACACCAACTTCTTTTCCCCTTTCACCTTTCCATATTTTATTAAATACACAAGATATAGTGCTTGAGTATTCTCATTTGGTACCTGATTATATTTGATGTGATACAGGCAGAATTAACGACAATATGACTAACAAGTAATAAATATACAGCATGATCTGTTCATTTTAAGTACTAAAGTTCATCAACAAATCTGTCCATTTAATGTCAACTTTATTTCAAATTTATGAAGCATTCTAGCTGCATTTGTGGTCAAAAGGCCACATTGTATCCTTTTTCCAAATAGTTTGAATATATGAAAAAAATCTTACTATATTGCACATTTGGCAATGGTTGGCTATACTGCATATTTAAATGCACTATACACTCCCTCATAAAAGTAGTCTTGATTCTGCAAATAGTGCTGCAGTTCTTTTCATGAATTGCAGAAAAATTGCAAGATGCATACACACACAAGAGTGAGTATATAATCACCACCTGCCAAAGTAGGAGAATGGTCCTGGAAATCAGAGGTATGCAGAGATCTTTGTGAAGATAATTTCAGTTTGTTATAAAAGACATAGCAAAGGGATTTAGGAAAGAACTGGGAGAGGAAAGGTCAAGGCATTGAGGCAAAAGGGGCAAGATGAAAGAAAGAGGTAGGGTGAGGATTTCTTCTTTTAGGAGAGAAAAGGAGAGTCTGTGAAGCAACATATACTATGAGATGGGGTGTGTTATGGAAAAGCATTTATGCATATGTGTTCATATATACATATATAAACATATATTTGCAAAATACATAAGAAAAAGGAAAGAAAATATTTCATATTTTAAATAAAGCTGGATTTAAATTATTCAAGGAATGTTAAATGTGCTGAAATGACAAGTAAAAGACTTCAGTGGGACATGGGCAATATTCCTCTGATATGGGTTTTTACATTTCCCCTTACAGGAAAGAATAATGAAAAATACAAAAATTATATGTACTAGTTAAATCCCAGATCTTGCTGAGGTCAAGGGTGGGTAAAAAGACAAGAACTGAGCAGAGAAGCTGGGAGAGTCAGCCATGTTTGCATTTGGGAAGCAGATATTTCTCATCATTTTGAGAACTGCCATAGGCGTGCCTGGAGTACAAAGATCAACAATTGCCAGACAGCTGCTGATGGAAAAACACTTTGAAAATCCATTTCATTAGGGAAGGGGCAGTCAAGGAAGACAGAAGACATACACAGAATGGCAAGTGTGAAAATAATTGTTACTATATATGGAATTACTGGTGCATATCTGTCCAGTGCTTTTAGAGGCCAGTAATTGAGAAATTATATCTGACTCAAGCACAAAGGTAGAGTAAAACCTCTTTTCCCTTTTTAGCATTTTTTACTAATTATAAGCTGGTTTATCTCTCAGCCTCCAAATATTGTTCTCAGAATTAAATGTGGAAGACAGTGTGGCTATTAACATAATTATCCAGGTGACAGAATCTTAAAAAAAAGACTTCCTGAATTGTACTTAGACTATGTAATTTTGGACTGATCTTGCATTCTTATGGGCATCTATTTCCATGATATATGGCAAGCTGGTCCTATTTATTTATTAAGCTACCATTTATGGCATTTTCAGAACTGCATGACAGTAAATTAGACACTTTACGCAAAGTTTAGTGTAATTTGCATGTGAAGAGATGAGCAAATGTGTTTTTTCTTCTAACTTCTAGGTAGAAAAAGAAAAATGGAAAGAAAAAGAAAGATGCAAATACACTCATCCTGCTGTCCTGTAATCACCTACAACTAAAGGTGGACTTGCCTGCACAGGACAAGCTCATGTCCTTACACTCCAGTGGAAGCTAGATACAGCTGTAAGTCTTGGCTTTCTAGACACTATGGCAATGGTACAACATATAGGATACTGCTGAATTGTCAGTCTGTGAGCTGTCTCACTGAGATTTGCACTTGGGAATATTCAGGTCACTTTTTGATCCATCCAGCTGAAGCTAGTGGAACTGTTCAAGAGCTGCTGCCACTGGGACCCATGGTTCTGGCTCCTTTCTTTAATAGAAAGGCAGATGGAAACATAACGTACCCTTTCCAATATTACTTTAACACATCAGAGCTGTGTTTGCTGCAGCATTGCACTGAGATTGCAAATGGGCAACAGTGTGGTCCATGAAACAAAACTGCTGCAAAGCATTTTCTCCTCTAAGAGTTGATTCCAGTACCACTAGCTCCGTATTTTGATTCTCTAACTTTTCACTCTCTTGACAAGTAAGAAATCGACTAAAATTTAATTCAGCCACTGCTCTGGACCCCCTTCTGCTCACCTGACATCAGCTCCTTTAACTTCCATTTCAGCAGTTCCCACATCAAGGCAAAGCGCTGAGTTTAAACAGCCTGGTTTGAATAACCTTCTACCAAACATCCCATTTAAAATGAAATGGAAATGAAATGGAAATATTTTCATGTCCCAAAGGAGAATGCTCAGACAGACTGATAATCTGCAAGGCAAAACTGTACCTTGAAAGTTATTGCAGTGACACACACATCAGAGGCATGCTACAGCTTACAACATACTGCTGGCTCGGGTGGCTTACTTGGATAAGCAGTTGCTCCTCATGCATTACAAAAGCATATATATATGTACATATATCTTTGTATATTATATACATACACATGTATGTATCTTATTACAGCATATATTACAATGAAAAAATAAAGTATCTTACTTTTATCAGTCTTAAGAGATTGTACAAATCAAGTAACTTCTACATAGAGTTGTGAACTGATAGCTTTTAGGACTTCTAGCCTGAGAGAGTAACGTGTTACCAAATAGCTACAGGGTGAAAAACCGGGAGACAGAAACTTGCTGCTTAAAATTGTAACAAAACCTCTAACTTTCTGACACATCAAGGTAACTGGAAGGTTGAGTAAATGATTGTCGTTTTGGAATTTTAAGCCACTGCGACTGGAATAATTAGTTTTGGTAAGTTTTGTTCCACTTTTAAAGAAAATTATTTCAGAGAACCACTGAATCATGAAAGCTGCCTGTTTTCATCACTGCATTGATCTCTATTCATTCATGCTCAAGGGCAAAGTACTTAACCATGTGCATAACTTCAAACATGTCTTCAAGCCCCATAGTGTCTTAATTCAAAATTAAACCTGGAAGTGATGCACTGCATCGGTGCTTCCAATAAGTGACAACTTCTTTCTCCCAACCTTGTAAGAGGAAAACAAGGCCGCTCTCTTGCATCTCAGAAGGATGTTGAAGTGACCATCCAATAAGAGGCAAAATAGCACTACAGTTAAGAAACCTGCCAAGCAAAGAGAAAGTCACTTGCAATTTAATGAAACAGCAGAAAGGAATCATGAAGTCCATAAAGGAGGACTCATTTGCAGAAGAGAGAGACTAACAGTGAAGAGGCAAAATGTCCAGATGACAGAAAATTATTTAGAGCAATGAAAATTAGAGATTCATGGAAATTTCAGGGGTCATTTTTTTTAAGATCAGGAGGCACCACAGCTGTTATAATTCAGTGTTGATAAAGTGTGAGATAAGGCACATCAGGAGAAATAACATGCAGGAATTGCTAGGTGCCTACAGCCATCTAGAGAAAGAGCTGATCATTCACAGAAGTCTTTTTTCCACTGAAATCAAATTAAAATTGATGTTTAAAAATGTATTATCAAATACTTTTGCATCAAGTTTTATCTCATAAGTCATTGGAAGTTGCTATGTCTAGTGCCTCTAGTGTCCAGTAGAGACATGGAGCTACTAGAGAGAGTTCAGTAAAGAGCTGGTAAGACGATGGATTGATTGGAGCATCTCACAAATGAGGAAAGGCTGGGAGAGTTGAGACTATTCAGCCTGGAGAAGAACTGGGGAGATCTCACTGATGTATATAAATATCTGAAGGAAGGGTGCAAAGACAGCAGAGCCAGGCTCCTTTCAGTGATGCCCAGTGACAGGACCAGAGGGAAGAGGCACAAACAAGAATACAGGAGGCTGCCCTCTGGGCAGCAGGAAACACCACTTTATTGTGTGGATGATCAAGCACTGGCACAGGTTGCCCAGAGACCTGGTGGAGTCCCCATCCTTGGAAATATTCAAAAACCTTCTGAACATAGTCCCAGGCAGCCTGCTCTAGGCACCCCTCTGCTTAAGCACGGTGGGGGTTGGACCAGATGATCTCCAGAGATCCCTTTCCAACCCCAACTATTCTGTTAATCTACACCTTTAAATGAATGCTAGTGACTGAGTTTAACCTGCACTCATTTGTAAATACCACAGTTAAAGGGATTTTCACTGAGGTTTCTGGGCACGTTAACCAAGTGACAAACCACTTGTGACAGAAAATGCAGGCAGTGAAAACTGCAATGATGCAGACCAAGACACCTTAAATAACATTTTAGCTGAAACCATTTTCTGTTGTGCTTTGCATTTTTTAAATGTTGAGATTTTGTCAAATTCAGTCTTTATCTGTATCTCTGCATATAGATAAAAACCCCCTACTCAGTAAAGATGTTGGATCAAAAGCAAAACTAACATAAGATTTTACACTCGCCTGTTAATTGCTCAAACTCAAGCAAAACCAATATATCGCAATACTCAAAATAAGGCGCTTGTCCTCTGAGTTCATAGAAAGCTTTGTGGAACCTTTTCCTCTGGACTGCAATGTCTAGACTTGCTGCCAGCTGATCTTAGTTACTCACATTTCTGACCAGTTTCAGTAATTAATAGTTCCTAAACACTGGGGAAAATTGTAACTCAATTCCTTCTTTACACTTACAACTTAAGGAGTATCTTCAATGATGTTATTTCTAGGAAGTGACAAAAAATTAGACATGCAAGCACAAAAATAAGAGAAATTCATGAAGAAAATTATTTTTTATTATGTCTTTTTCTTAATATATTTTCAAGCTTACCTTAAAAAGACCAATCCCAAACCTGATACATTGTTAAAAAAATAAAGGAAGGCAAGAGGGGTAACTTTTTTTCCCCCTAAGCTTATTCAGTTACAGAAACCCTCCAGTCAGTAGTTTACAGAACTATTAGCACTTTCTGTAAGCGATCTTCAGTTTTTACCGCTGATTTATTAAAAGAACAGCCATTCAGGTAAGTGCCTAAACCCAGTACTTACCATTAGGCATGCACCCAAGCTCTGCATATTCCAGATATTATAACTAAGATGGTAAAAAGATTTCCCTCTCTGGAGGAAACATTCTTATACTGTGGGTGAGCCTTTTAAGCTCCCCCCAAGGGCTGTGACTCAAGTTGCTAGAGGTGTTTTTGTAAGAAAGCAAAAGGCTATTTCCTCCATAGAAATGAAATGCGTCTGAAAAGGCTGTGGTTTCAGCACTGCACACCAGTTCTGAGAATGAAAATGTCCACAAGAAGTACAGCAGTGATTTCTAGCAAACAGTTGACACTGGTTTCAGCTAAATAAGCCTCTGTACCATAACTGCCATGGTAGAGGTATGTCACAACTCTGTTACAAATTAATTTTTGAGTTTGTCACAGGTATCCCAGTTTCTATCCTCTAAAAATACATCTTATGTCAACTTCTGCTGGTATGTAATAGGTAACTGAAAACACAGGCAAGCGCTAGTTAAAGTTCTCAGGGGAACTGTTGTGCAGCATCTGAACTCCAGTTGTCCAGAATTTCACTTTATTAACGAGTTTTGCATGGTTTCTCTGAGAAACAGCACACTTCCAGTATTTTCAGGAAGCTGTTGGCACTCACCAAGAGGAGAATCTACATGGTCTATAAAAATGCTCTTTCTTTATCCTGCAATGTAGCATTATATCCCATCTGGCATACCGGAAATACTGCAGCATTTTACCTAGCAACAAATACCAAGCAGTATACATTAATGGAGGTCATAAGCCTCCCTGAAGAGTAACTGCTCTTCTCTCTTTCACTCTGCAGGTTATTATGCTGTTGTCCTGGCTTAGTGCATCATTATAGGATTGTGGGACCATTTAGGTTGGAGGGGACCAACTGCCTGATCCAATGTAAGGCAACAGTATGAACTCAGAACTGTAAAACTTCTGAAGAATCCACAAAGATGCTGCACTTTTGCCATGAGCTGGAAAAGTTTGTCTTTCTAACCACACAGGTCCTCAGCATCTTTGGCTGTACCAGCAGGTTTCCTCTGTGACATGGTTAACAGTGAGTACCTGGACTTTAATCTGTCTTGCTGCTATTCCATGTCAAAGGAGAAGAAGATCTGCTTGCACGCAGTTCCAGTACGTAATATCAAATCAATTAACTTGCTTGGCCGAAGGTAAAAATAAGCAGAGAGTACTCCTAATTTTATGATTTCCAGTTAGTTTACTGATATTTTCAGTAGGTTTCCCAATGTTAAACATAGACCCTACTCTGAATAATCAGGCAGTGACTCCAGTTACTGAAATGCCAGTCGATTAAGATGCAGGTGTACAGTAACAACTAAAAATAGTCTATAGCAGAAATGAAGCCAGCATGGAACTGACATTCATAGCTTGCAAGATGGGATCTGACTTTAATTCTCCAAAAGGTGGGTGCCTAGTCTAAGCTGATCACCTACCTCCAATGGGTAAAAATAGACAGGCATTGCTGATACCACTGTGTGATTCAGCAAGCTTATTTAGACATTGCCTCTCTTTTTCCCTCCCTGAATATAGAGAATACTTAGCCGTAGCCACTTAACATTTAGATTTCTAAAGCTAGATGGGATTAACCTTGCCTTTGGTGTGCCATAGATTGTTATATGTACCTGTAGACTTTAAAGTCCAATAGGATTTCTACAGAGGTATATACTGAATGATGAAAGCTCCAGAAACACTGGGCTAACAGACTAGAATAAGAGCTTTGCTGATGTATGAAAGATTCATCTTCATTGTTACCTATATCTCACACACGTACTATGTTATGATGGGACCTGTAGACAAACAGCCTTTCCAGCTGCTCCTGAACTTGGAAGTACGCCCTTCAGTAGCTGAGTCAGGGAATAAGCAAACAATGACCCCCACAACCATCTCATACATCACAGACTATTCTGACACATGTTATATGGAGGAAAACACTCATGCCTATCACACGTCCAATCTACTAGATAAGACCACAGCAAGCAAGCTATACCTATCCCACTCCAACAGAGACCTACAGCAATGCCGGAGGTGTCACAGCCTCCACACTGTTCAACAGGAAGAAAGAAGCTGCAAAGGAAGAGGGGAGTGGCATGCTTATTCGTATCCTACATCATGTTGTAACAGTCAAATACAATATCCATGTGGCAGAACATCCAAATGCAAGTTTTTATGGACTGTGAATATAGATAGCTGAATAAGGCAAAGAACATTTTATTCAGGTAATATTTCAGGCTCAGTATTTATCTCTCTAATATTAGGCTTCTTACACAAGCAAAATCAATTCGTAACTTAAAAAAACTGTCAGCTTTCCTATGTAATCCCGCTTCACCATGAAAGATTATTGCACTTCTACTCCATAAATCTGTACTGTCAGGTCTATTTATCTTCAGGTAGCATTACAAGTTGGTGGGTTTGTTTTTTAAAGCTCAGATGTCTCACTTTTCTATAGTTGAAGCTAACTGGGCTACTCTGCCATGTATCTCTAAGGAAACCTCCTGTCTTGGAGGTGGATTTTTATCCAACCTTTATGAATAACATCTGTTTCCTTTCTTTTGAAAAATCTCTTTCAAGTATATACTTTAATTTTTGTTGCTATTCTCACCTACTTCAGTCATTGATCTGTTGGAACAATTCAATGTAGCTAATGGTTTCGGAGTCTACATTGTTCCAGGATCACAGAGTCACTTGCCAGCACATCAGCTTGGGCTAAGTGTGCAAATCAGAAGAAAAATTAAGTACATAAAGTGACATTTGTAAACACTTGGGCTTTTATGCTGACATTAAACAAGTCCTTCCTTCTCCAGCACCTTTGTCAGCAGTGAACTCAAGCGTAACTGACTGCCAAACTAAGTACTAAAAATAATGTGCCATATGTCCAATGGATTTAGTAGAACCTGCAGGTCCAGGTCCCTCTGATTC
Organism: Coracopsis vasa; assembly: GCA_026283785.1. Taxonomy (NCBI): domain Eukaryota; kingdom Metazoa; phylum Chordata; class Aves; order Psittaciformes; family Psittacidae; genus Coracopsis; species Coracopsis vasa. Next base: position 15,066 of record JANHGB010072757.1, read on the forward strand.
AGATTTAAAATGTGTGATGGTAATGAGAATTGTAGTGTTTTATTTTACTCATTTGTTTGGGTATTTCTCCTTTTTCAATAGTGTTACCATACATTTAAAGCCCTTTTTGGTACATTTATTCACCTTTGACTGACGACCATAATTCCCCATGCCAGGTATCATTAATGGAAAAAAATATGTACATATATTTTTTCAAGGGGGCTTCATATTGTTGTACTGACAGCAAAGAATAAATACTTCTAAAACTTCCCTGTGGATTGTTTCTATATTTGTTCTTCCTGAGGAATTGTCTCCACCTTTCATAATGAGAGGACACTTCTAGTACAACATGGGACCTCTGGGAGACAAAGAGATGGGGCTGACCAGTTCAGGTTATATCTCTGTGGAAAGAGCAAGGCAACTGGTATCTACAGTGCAGCTCAAGAAGGATCTGGCAGTGACAGTACCATCTTTGAGAACATGGGAAAGGTTTTGATGAAGCCTGGCACACACTTGACTGAGTGCTAGGGGAAGCCAGGTCACTGTGCTTGGAGAGTGCCAGCTAGAAGGCGCACTCTATAGTCAGTCAATATAGAGCAAGGAAGGCAGACAGAGATGGGGCCCTGGCAAGGTGAGCCCAGGACAATATTACTCCCTGGGTGATCATCAGGGCCTTATTGTGTATGTAGACCTCCACTTGACCTCAGCTGCCAATAATTACCCTATGCATAACTTCTGTTGTGTATTATAATAGCAGGAATTAATTATTTCATTAATGATTACCTTCAGGATTACTGTCTGCTAGAACCACATTTGCAGTTAGTGGTCTGGATTTAGGATCTGGGAACAACATTTGATTTATTTCGGATGCAAAGGATGTGCTCCACATTAAGTAGAGGAGACTGGCTAAAAATTATTTAGCCCTTCTCTTCAGCAGAAGAGACTGAAATGTTCTCTGCCCTTTGCTTTGTTTGGTCCAATAGACAGAACGAGTCTCTGTCCCATAGCTAAAATAACCCTTGAGATTCAAAACAGCAGTCATAGCATTCCCTTCTGTGGCCCTGGCCTGCTACAGAAAACCATCGCTGGAACAATACAGGGCCATCCAATTTGGGAAAAGTAACACAGGATTTTGTAGACAAAAATTTCTCAAAGCTCACTTCCAGCTGAGATCACTTCAGACCTTAACACTCTCCAAACTAAATGCACAAACCTCCTTGAGGTTTAGTACTGCCCCACCGCAGCACCATGCAAACAAATCCATAAACCTTCCAAGCTCCTTCTCTCACAAAGTGGGAATTAATTATTATATTTAGAAATATAATTTGGGAAATACTCATATGTATACTAGCGAAGGCATCCATATGTATAAGCAGAAGATTGGAGCTAGACTGCAACTGTTCAGGAATTTTAAAACCTGATTTCCTATTGACTTATCCTGTAGGTTGATTTACCATAGCTTGAACGTTGTGTAGATCATAACATGGCAGCAAAGGAAACCTGCTGTGAAGTTACCGGGTTGACGAGCTGAGTGATCGCAAGTAACACATCCTTGTGGTTTCTTTTCTGAGATTTTGATTAAATTCATTTGCCTAGTTTTCACTCTTCTGTTCCTTACAGGAAGATAAGCAGGGGAGTTTCTTCATGGATTTGTAAATATGGAAATCAGACATACATATTTTCTTCTGCTTGGAACACACAAGGAAAGCGTATGTCAAACACTGCTTAAATGTGCCAAGTTTAGCCCAGCTATGCTCTACTAATTAGCTTCCCTTGTTGTATGTTCTTTCCCTTCCCCACAAGGGTACTATGTTGGATACGTGGAAACTCCAAAGGATTGCAGCAGTGTTTTTAGAGAGCCAGGTCGTGCCATTCTGCCTGGTAAGGTGAACAGATATTTACCGATTAGAGCAAGCCTCCGACAGCACATGAAGTGTTAGGGGGTTGCAAAAATGTATTACTCATTTGCTTAAAAGTTTGAGTTTGCTTGAAAATATTAAAGAACTAAGGTGAAAAACTGGTCCCACTGGAATCAGGAGTCACTTCCCTGTTCTTTTTGTGGAGCCAGAACTTCACCCTAGATCTCCAGGAGGCAAAACCTCTTTCCTTGTAGCTGCAAATCAAAGTACTTCTAATTCCTCTTAATTTACCTAAGATTACAAACAGGTGTGGTTACTCTGATTGAGACCTGTGTTTGAATCCAAGTATAGATTTCAGCTCTAGGGCCACTGCAAATTCAAATTTTGGAGAAGAGAGTCTAGTCTCTGGATATTTTCCTTCCTTAACTCTTTACAGGCTTTTACCAATAGTGATGCACACTGGGTTGGGGGGAAGGATTCATAAATATCAAAGGGAGGAAAATGCTAATAACCTGCAGTCTATTCACACAACGACCTTACATATTTCTGGCCTGAAGTCTTGACCACACTCTTCTGCCTCTGTTATATATGGTGCATTATCATGTTGCAATGATCCATCTGAAGCGCTGATGTTTAATATCTCAATCCATTACTGTTTTATAGTCTTTGTGTATAATTGTGACTCTGGAACCATT
>JANHGB010072786.1:0-29503 GCA_026283785.1 Coracopsis vasa
AAAGACCATATACTACATCTGGGCATGCACATGGATAGGCCTTTGCTTGGCACGTAGGCGTGTTTGAGATTGTGCGAGGGCTCTTGGATGTATCTCGGCCCAGGCTGGCATGGGAGCTGGCCTCTCTGCCTTCTGCAGTGCACAGGCACAAAAAAACATCCTGAAGAGAGGGAATAACTGCAGGGGACGGAAAGTAAACATGACCGGCAGAAGGCGAGGAGCAGAGAGCGAGCGAGGGCCGGAGGAGCCGCGGAGGAGCGGCGGGGCTCGCCCGGCAGGGGGAGTATAACACCAGAAATGGCGGGTAGCGGCCCTAGCGCGGCTGAGGGGCTGTGAGGGTGCCCAGCAGCTGGTGAGCGGTACCTCCGCTAGTAAGGCACACAGCTTCATCTATCGAACTGTTTAGCAGCTTAACCCTATCGGGTATGATCTATCTGCTGTATATGATAAAAGTTAGTTAAAGGGTTTAGCTAATGTGAAGTAGTCTATGATGTTGTGTAGTGAAAAGAAGAGGCGGGGGGGCCTCACTCAGCCCCAGGTTCCGGGATAGCTGCATGAAGCTTAGTGTGGCAAATGAGCGAGTATATGCTGTTCAGCCAATCCCTCACAGATTTTTAAAAAACTTACATTTATGATCATAAATAATCTTAAAAATAAAGTCATACAATCACATATTAACAGCTAGGGGTAAACCCAGCAACAGCTGTTAATGCATATTTGTTCAGTACTAAAGTGCTCATTCTCTGGTTCTCACTTGTCTTCTTTTAGGACGGTGAATGCAGAAGGTGTGGGCTCTTCCCAAGTGGGTGCAGTGTAGTATTGTGAATGACAGCCTAGAGACACGGGAGCTGCACCTGGTGCATAGTTTAGGGAAACAATTACCAGCTCCCCAACTGCTGCCAGGGCCAAACAGAAACTGAGGGAGCTGCAATAGCTCCCTGTGATCTGTCTGGCAGACACTGAATGTGTGCGCACATGCACAAAGGCACGTTCAGCATTGCACCTGCACACATGTTAATTTATAGGTCCTGCCTTTAAGCCAGGGCCAGCCAGTGTTTTTCTCGGTTGTCACCAACCTCTTCACTCTCCTGTACCGCTTGTTGTATCAGCTTGTTTTAAGCAGTATTACTACAGGTATGGATAACAAGTGCCTCATGCCAGTTCCAAGAAGATTCATAGCTCTTATAAGTTGATTTGACTCCTTTGCTGAATGTTAAAGTTGTCTAATGACCACTTAACATGTAATATGTTCGAGTATCATATAGATCATTTTAGGTACTTCATCCAGAGAAAGTGGTGACTGCTATCAGAGCAACACACGGGGAAAATATTCTGGCTGTATCAGCTTGCTGTATTCTTGATCTTTCATATTAGATTAAATCAAGTGCTGATAAATGAAAAAGACTCCCTTTCTCCACCCATTTGTGAGAACACACCACACTCTTCAGACATGCTTTTTTCAAATTTCATACATTTTATCTAGTCAGCTCTTTCCAATTATTCTGACCTTTTGGAGACACAGAGATTGACGCCTTCCACTAGTTACTGTTAGCATTGGCTTAAACAAGTACATAATAAAACATTTAATTGCCAGTGGCTCATATGTAACACTTTGCGTAGGAAGATCCCCAAGTACTTTATAACCAGTCATTAAAGGTGACAGCAAGCAATGTGCAATAGCTAGGGAGAGCTGTTCCGATTTTGCTGAGACAGATGATTTTGTGGTCTCCATTTACCCAGAGCCTTGACAACAAGATAACACAATTACACCTCTCCTGCAGGACAGGAGCACACACTCAAGAATTGCTACTGCCCTTGCCCCCACCTTTCTTACAGTAACTTGCTCCTGTGGCCCCCCACCCCCCATCATAGCTTGTTGGCTATTTTCTACAGCAGACCAATATTCCAGCTGTTCTAAAGGATTTTGGGTAGGTGTTGCATTAAAAAAAAAATAAATAACAAGCCAAAGCATGACTAAGTTTGGATTCCAAATACTCCAACTAAAGTCCAGTGTCCACATTAAAGATCAGAAGGCTACTCCAGATAGAACTGCTAAAGCAGCACATGGTGTACATAGCTCTTTGTATACAGTATTCATAGAAAGAGAAGACAGCTGCTGAAGTTGTGACTTCTTCCAGTGCTTTCAGTCACAGAGAGTGCAGTGAAGCTCCCCTAAAGTGGACAGTTTTGACCACCTGCAGTCAAGTAAACAAACTGTTCATGGAGTGCCACCAGTTTCCACACTAAAACAAGGACATATTGAAAGCAACTGAGGAACTGAGCAACTGAGCAAGCTGTCCGGGTGGAGGGGTGAAAAGGGTATTGTTCAAATTAATGGTTGCATATATGAGAGGAATAAATGGAAGCAAAAAGAAGACATGCCCAGGTATCTCCCACAGTAACCCAGTGGTCCAGCCATACTGTACAAGGCATTGTATTGTGGAGATTGTAAAGAACACCCCTGAAAACAAATCAGCTTCCTGTGTGTTGTACTGGGCTTGCACTTACAAGCACTACCTTCTGCAAATCTAACAACCTCATGTGCAACACAGGTCTGACATGACTGTGTTAATTTGGTTCTTCTATTAGCCTGGCTTCTGTTACCTGTGATCCCTGTACAACATGTTCCTTTGCATGGTATAGAAAGAAAAGGAGCAGAAACCAACAAACAGCTGGTTGCACAACCCTGAAAAGCCTGGAGAGAGTCCACATGGGGAGGTAACTTAGAAGGACATTGATGTGGTGTATTTGTTTCTCCTCAGCAAAAGAGGGTCAGTCCTTTCCTTGTAAATGTGCAGAATTGTTTGAGAGAAATATTGATTCCTGCACCAGTTTCTCCTCTTTGGAACAGTGCAACCCCCTTGAATTTTGCCCAGTTTATCACATCCAAAATGATAATAAGAGCAGAAGTTTTGACAACTAGTCCAAGATACTTTATCTGATTTCCTCTGACCCTGAGGAATGGAGACAAAAAAACTGTATATCTCAGTAGTGGCTAGTAAAAACATTGCACCTTGCCTTCTGAAGTGGAACAGGATTGAAGTCTCATGTACAAGCTACAGCAATCTGCAAGCAGTTTACCATAAGAACAGCAAAAGTCTTAAGATAAAAGCTTATAGGTTGTTTTGGTTGACTTACCACATGTAGAGACTTCCATACTTTAGAGATCTGCACATGATTCAGGGGTAAAAACTAACAGTAGCTTCAGGGATATGTATCAGAGAGGGTGAGAATGGGGACCCCACAGTCAGCACTTTCCACTGCACAGACTTCTCAGAATGGTGAAAGCCCTCTGGTGACTCCTAGTCAGCTGCTCTTGTTCCAGATTGTATCTCAGCCTCAGCTGCATGTCCTGCTAGCCAAACTCCCTTCTACCACACCAGCTGCAAAATTCCTCTTTCCTTCATAGGCAGCTTTTGTCAGCCTCAAATCCGTCCTCTCCAGCCCCATGCTTTCATGAGCTTCAGGTGTGTTTTTCCTGCGCAAGGACTCTTCCCTACCCCTGAATACCTTTTTCTTGATCTTGTTGAACTGAAAAATCTCACTGACCCCAATTTGCTTGGAGACCCTCTTCTATTTGCTAGAACAATATTGTCTGCACCCTTAAATTTCTTCCACCCTTGTTCTATAATATCAGAGACAAATCTTTTCTTCTCATTTTTATGTAGTCCTCTTCCACCTTGTACAGCTTACTTACCAACTGCATATGGAAATTACATGGTGCCCTGAGCTTCTGGGCTGCTTTACTGTCGACACAAGTCCATTCTGGTTGTTAAGTAAATTTACAGATAACATCCACAGGTGCTGTTATAATTGAAGAAATATTTGAATTTAGAGCCAAATCCTAGTAAAGAAATATATGCACAAAGATTGCAAACATTACATATAGTATGCACTTTCTATATCTATATATAAAATGTATGTTGTATGGATGCAAATATATGCATAAATATGTATTTGTTTTCATTTTAATATCTATACTATATGTGTAGGAGAAACACATGTAAACAATATGCAGTTTGGGGAATAAGAATAAAATCTATCAACGTTTATGATGTTAACGTTTAAAACCAGAGTGCAGGTGAGTAATAAAAGAGGCACCTTCATCAGACATGTTCACAAATATCATGATAACCTAAGTCTGATTAAACCAGATGTCAAACATGAAAGAGCAGGCAGGAGGTTCTGGAGGCTGATAACAAACACGAAGAGACCAGGATCTGAAAGGCCATGAACTATGTTGAAAATGAGATAGTTAAACCTGAGTTATGCTGAATAAGCGCCAGTTTCTTATTTGAATGCTTTGTGGGTGGACCAACACAAAATGTTTACTTTCTAGACTTGGCAGGCTGTTATCTTTCACCTAACGACAACTTGCTGAGGCAGTCACAAACTGCATTGACAACACTCAACAAACTCAGCAAACATTTTTTTCCCTAGTAGCAGGGATTTTTTTTCTCTCCCTAGTCCATAATGCTGTCATAGTGTTTGTGAACGAGGAGGTGTGTGGTGTGGTACAGCACAGTACTGTGTTACTGAGTCCTTAAGCTTCGTGAGACCTAGAAAGCCATATACTAGGCTCAGTAGAAGATAGCTGCCATGGTTTATTGCATGGCTCTGAAGAGCTCTCTGCCTTTACCACCATCTAAAGCCTAGCTGAAAATATTTAACCTCGCCTTCCCAGCCATGTCTAAATGCCTAACTGAAAAACCTTCACTTGGTTTTAAGGAGTTCAGCTTTTTTTTCATATCTCACTAATTACCCAGAGTGATTACTTAATAAACAGTTCCATTCTTTTCTATCCTGTGCTTATTCCACTAATTTCTAACAGAAATTATCTAATGGAATGGTTTACCAGAAACTGCTAATTGAAGAAAGCTGGGTCATTGACTCTAGAATGCTGAGCACCAAAAGCCTTGCCTTTCTCAAAATGCGAGCAGTGGAGAGTCAAGGTGGAAAGCTGCTGGCTTCATGGGTCTGTGCGTCAGGGCCTACTCCCAGCTGGCGGGAATCTCTCCCAGTCCTGCTGTTTGCATCCAGCACCCCTAGAGCTGATACTTGGAGCCTGGAATTGCTGAGCTCAGACAAAGCCCTCCTTGGGGCTGGAAGCTGGTTGGTTCAGGAATTCCTGCCAGGTTGCAGCTTCATGCAGGGAAGCCCAGAAAGCATCAGTTAAACAAGAGGCTTTCCTTGGAATACCTGGTCTGAGACCCAGTGAGCCAGCACAGCTGTTAGTAAAAGTGATGGTTTTCTCAGTTTCATAGTTGCTAAAATAACAGCATGAGCCAAAGGACTCATTTCTTTAAGATAGATACACTCTGTGTCAAAAAAATGCAGGGTTTTTTGTAATATCTGAATCAAGAGAAATTTGAAAAATAATAATAATATTAGTAATTCATTTGTATTTGAGCTGAACCCATGTTCTTGAAAAGTCCTGCAAAGGCAGGATCCTATTAAAAATCATCTTGAACTGAATCCAGCAAAACTATAAGCAGATGAATAAACAAGAACAATAGGAACTTGCAATTGACAGCTAGCTATTTTAAAACACCTCTGGAAAAAGAAAACCAAACCAAAGCATTTTTAGGGTGGCTTCAGTGGGGCAGCGTGATTGCATTAGCTGGAGACTGTGAGATTCATCCCATCAGTGACACTACTGCAGGAGCTCAGTCCCCTAACATCTTCCAGGGCAATCACAAAACAAAACTCTGTCAAGTGGTAGCTACAGAGGGAAGCCCTGAAAATAACTACAGAGTTTTTTTAATTTGGGCTTGTATACAAGGAAAGTGGTCTGCCCAGGCAGAAAAAACCTCAAAGTAGACTCTGCCCTTGCTTAAAATAAAGTCTCACTGGTGAGAGTTGTCCAGGGCTGTGGATGGGTGGCTGAGACATTCCCGGAGTGTTCCCAGGAACCAAGGCCAACAAGCACAGAGGAGCCAGCTCGGCTCTAGTAAACACTCTTAACCTTCAAAACTGTGTGGCTGCTTGCAAACTGCCATTGGGAATGGTCCTGGAAATCCCCTGCTTCTGATTTGTGCCTGGGAGTGGTTTGAAGGGTAGTTGGCAGCAGCCCTGAGGATGCTAGGGACTTGCCTGTTTAACACCATAGATGACCGTAATCCAGTGCCCAGGAATGTTCCCAGGCCCTGCTTAATTCACCAGGATAATGCAGACTCAGAAGAAAATGAAAACGAAATACTGGGTTTGTTGGGAATGGAATGTTTCTTCCTTTACAGGACATCCATTGCAGAGATGGATTAAACCAGTGTGATGCTATGGTTGCAGAACTAACTGCTAAACTCACAGAGGGATCCTTTTAGCAGCACAGATAGTACTTCAGAAAATCAACTTGCATTCAGGATAGATCCAGCACTGTTCAGTCACAATCTTAATTTTGCCAGCATCAGGAAAGAAACAAATTCATCCACAGCAGACTCTTTAATGTGACCTATGGATCACATGAGTTGGGTTTCATTGGTGATAATGGCACAAACTGGGAAGCATCTGTTAATTTCTCCTCTTACTTTGTACATCTGTTATCAGTCCCTGGTGTGATTTGATTTTTGGAACCTGGATTTCCTTGCACACGTGCCATAAGGCTCACTTGTATCTCCTTTATACAGTTTACTATAAAGCCCTTGATTAATGCCTTGATTGGCCCTAAGGCCAATCTGAAGAGACAACTAGTCCAGACTGCTAGTGGTTGACACCAACTGAAAACAAAGCTTTTAGGTTATACATAGAAAGGTGCAGCCTAAGACACCTACTTTAAAGATTAGCTGTCAGCTTCAGCAACAGAAAGCACAATCACCTCCCCAACCCTCGCATATAATTTTGTCTGGGCGGGTGGAAGGGAATGAGAGTATTTGTCTCACCTCTTCTCATTCTTAATGATCCTGCCTCCCTCAAGCCGACCTACGCAGAGACATTTACAGCCATCAAACACAGAGACTGCCAGACCTAGGTGTGCTGGATTGCACCTCCAGGGAACCTGACCAGATGGTATTTTAGGAGAGGACACAGTTCATTTCAGAGCAATCCGAATGAGCAGCTTTCTTTTCTTTATTACACCATTGCATTTGGCGGCAATCCACCAGAGGCAGATTCTCTGCTCTCTAAGGAATGATCTGCCCACTCTGTCCATTTAACAGGACGTTCAGCTCAGAAAACCCAGTTGCTGGTCACACATGTGGAGCAGATGTGCGAGCATGCGTAGCAAAATAAAAACTAAAAAATCCCAGCAGTGTACTGGGAGAAATGTAGCGTAACTACTGAAAAACAGTGACACAAAAGCTCTGATTCTGAAACAGTGGTTATTGTTGTTGTAAGGAGGATTTTTCTTATTACTCCTTCTTAGGGAGAAAAAAAGCGTGTAATAAATCCTTTATTATTTTTCTCTTTGGAGGTCAGGGAGGATAATTCATGTTATACTAATGCGGCTTCTTTTTTCGTTTTCACAGACCTCTCCTTACAAAGATATGATTCTGACTATTTTGACCAGACTGTCTTGGGGCCCTACCTCTCAGGAACTGAGTGCTGGAAAACTTCCACTGGAAAAAAAACCCACAGACTTTTAAAAGGGAGGATATCAGAAATATACATCTTTTATCCATGCCCCACACACTTGCATGTAAAGGGAGAGCACCAGCTGTTTTTCTCATGGTGAATAAGGGTTACTTGGGGAAATCTGACTTCCTGTTTTTACACGGACAGCTACATTGTTGCATAGCCAGTTAATTTTGGTTAGGTCAATAGAGCAAGTTTGATTATTGGAACTTTCCTTATTCATTCAAGCTTCATACCGTACAGAAGAAAAGGATTACTAGGAAGTCTGCGTACAGAAGCTGAAAAGCTCAACTTAATTGCATGGTCCCTGGTCAAGCATACAAAACATTTGGGAAAGGGGGGATGGGATTTACTGAATAGTGCAATTTGGACACAGACTGAATTAATTTCATAGTTTAAAATATACTGAAGAAAAATCTTATAGAGATATATGTAACCCCCCAAATTATATATTTAAGGCAGTGGGAGCAACATAACTGCTCCTACAGATGTGGTGGGAAAATAGTCTGGTTTTCCACAACAGCACAACTCAAAACTCAAAAGCCTGAGCAGTATCAAATACAAACAGCAATCCTGCACAGTTACAGGCAACACTATGGAAAACACACCTCTCAAGTTGTGGCTCTCACAACCGGAACAACTGGTGATGGTGAAATGAAATAGCAAATAATCCCAGGTAAAATCCCCTAAGAAACCAGGAGCATTTCTTGCACTCATGTTCTTTTCTGGTTTACTTTAACTGAACACTGAGATTTTATTTTGTTATTTAGCTCAGTGACTGGATAAGCCCCTTCCTCCATTTCATATGGTGTTACAAGTTATGGTGGATTTCTAAATCTCAATCTTGGTTAATGCATCAAAGGACATATGGGCTGATTTCCTTCAGTTTCTCATAATATACATGTAGCCAGCTGTATGTTATTACATAACTTTAAACTTAAAGCAACCAGATCATTCTAGATACCATGATCTATTTCTGTGTTTTTGATACAGTAATATTACAGTGGGAGAAACTCAACAGGGCTGTTATAAGGAAAGTTTGGGGTTTTTTAATACATATCCTTGTTCTTAATAAACATCCCCAAGAAAAATATTCAACAGCAGCAGGCAGTAATAAAGAGGCAGAAAATGGCAAAACCACAGTACTGAGGAAACCTATGTGAAAACACTGGTTGTGTCTTCCTGGTTACAGAAAACAAATAGAACTATTCAAAGCGCTTGCCAATAAGGGCCTGCCAAATAAAATATTGTTTTATGAAGTCAGGAAAAAACTAATTTTAAAGGTTATTGTAGGTTATTTGTGGTCACATCTTGTGTTCATAAAACATGATGTCATCTTGAACCCTTCACTATTTTGATTTTAGCCCTATAAGTCTTTGTCTGAGACACTATCTCAGCAGTTGTAGAAATTTAAAAGTTATTGGGAAATATTTGCAGGACTCCAGTCTACAAATTGAATGGGAATAAAATAAATTAGATACAAGACAACAGAATGCAAGAAACTGTCAAAGCAGGGAGTATTTTAGGAGAGTTTGTTTACCTGTACTAATAATTTGGAATGATAAGATCACACCGGCAGCATTAAATTTGAAATCAGAAGGTTGCAGAATTGTTCATCCTACTTACTTTTGTTTCAAATTATATTAAACCACAAACCTACCTGTCATGGCATCTGATTCTCTGCCCTGTGCCTGGAACACTGGGGGAATTATTATAATGGCCACTAAAGTAAACATTTTATTTGTTACCATCTGCTTTTTTGGTGGAAAGAATTTATTCACCTCAGTGAGTGAGTCATCCCAGCAGCCAATCTAATGTATCTAGATGAGTTGCAGCTAGTGGAGAAGATAGATTTTAACGAGGAGGTCATAAGGAGTTCAAGACTTTTCCTAGCCACCATTAAAGCTTTTGCCTCATTTCTATCTCTGTCTTCTATCTAACACTCACTGACCTGTTGTGCTCATTTTGGCTGGGATAGTTGATTTTCTCCATAGTAGCTGGTACGGGGCTATGTTTTGGATTTGTGCTGAAAACAGTGTTAATAACACAGGGATGTTTTAGCTGTTGCTGAGCAGTGCTCACACAGAGTCAAGGCCTTTACTGCTCCTCACACCTCCCCACCAGTGAGTAGGCTGGAGGTGCAGGAGAAGTTCTGACACAGCCGGGACAGCTGACCTCAACTGACCCAGTGGATATCCCATACCACATGGCATCATGCTCAGCATATAAAGCTGGGGGAAGAAGGAAGCAGGGAAGGGGGGATGTTTGGTGTGATGGTGTTTGTGTTCCCAAGTCAACATTATACATGATGGAGCCCTGCTCTCCTGGAGATGGTTGAACAACTGCCTGACCATGGGAGGTGGTGAATGAATTCCTGGTTTTGCTTTGCTTGTACACACAGCTTTTGCTTTACCTGTTAAACTGACTTTATCTCAACACACAAGTTTTCTCACTTCTACTTTTCTGATTCTCTCCCCTATCCTTCTGAAGGGGAGTGAGAAAGTGCTTAGTTACTGTCTGGAGTTAAACCATGATACTTGTAATGCCAGATAGAGTACATGGGCTTTTTATTTTTAAGAATCAGGGCTTCCTATAAATGGTTTCTCCCATTTGAAGGTACATAATTACCACCTGACTCAGGCCCAAACACTTCCTTGAATGCTGTGGCCACTTTGGGGATTTTTCCTTCTTAGCCACTGACTGCCTCTTCTCTGATGCATTCACTGCTAAACCAGTTCATCAGAGCAAAGAAATGTTCATGACATCTTCCCATGTGCCCTTTCAGGCTTATGTGCCTACTAATTTTTTCATTAGAATAAGAATATCCCTCTATTTCTCCTTCTCCCTCTTACATTTAAGCTTTGTTTTATGGTCATGGGAAGTGACTTGACATGAACTAAGTTTTAAAATATGAGATTTTAAGGCAGTGGATAAATTGCTCCTTTTCTTTCTGTGGCCAATGCTTCCGAAGCCCATGAGGTTATGCTACTCCAATGATAGCCAAAGTACCCTGCATATGGAAGGAGCTGTGTTCTGGGTCCTGGCCCAACAGGAGCAGTTCCTTATGGCTTGGCTTCTTATGGAGATGCATGGTGGGCACTCTGGCTTTCCTGTGGGATACAAAATGTGTTTCGCCTGGTGCAAGTTCTAGCTTTATTTTCTCACTTCTTTTCTCAAAATATTCCTGTCTTTAAATTTAAAGGCAACTCCATGTGGATCTCAGTGTCAGTGAGACAAGATAAGAGGTGACAACCTAGGTCACCTGCTGAAGGGCACAGGACTCTTCCCCTAGAATTAAAGGCAGTTTTAGCCCAAATTTGCCCCCTGTCTAGCCCAGGTCACTGCAAGCACTGAAGCAGTGTTCAGATTTTTGCAGAATTTACATAACCCAGAGGCCTTGTGTGCTCTGCTGGTGATAGTGTTGCTCAACAGCCCTGAAATTCATGCGGTTTGGCTCTGTGAGCCCACCTCCACTGGGGGCCTGTTTGATACCTGGGGTCCACTGGTGACTTTCAGAGGGACAGCCAAAAGCCCTCCTTGTAGTTGCCGGACGAAATCTCCTTCAGTTGCATCTGGAGCTTTCAGAGGTTCTTTTCACTGCTTGGGCCTTTTCCTGCATAAAAGAGCTGCAGTCACAGGACAAGTCTCACCTAATATATCTTACCTGTAAATGGCGTTTTTTCTCCCAGATCAGTTTCTTATAGGCTGCTGATGTTTGTTTTTTTGTTTTGCTGCCAGTTGGCATTGCTGATGCTATTTGCTTGCTGTACTATCATACTTGCGGAATGAATCTCAAGAGCACAGTTTCTATTAATGGCATATCGTTTGTATTTTCTGGGTAAACTTTTCACTCTAACTAGGGTTGAGTCAGACTTCTATTCCTGCTATCAATTTCACTCCACCCAGGTGTCTCTTACCACCCAGCTTGTAAATATTTTTCTTCATGGGAAGTGCTGTGGAATTCATGCTTGGAAAGCCAAGAAGGGCTTTCAGACAATTTGGGCTGGTACTCAAAGATTCTTCTGTTCCTGTGGTTAATCAATAATATTCAAGTACAAAAGAGGGAAACAAACATAGGCAGTGGTTAACATTTATCATGGAACAAATATGGTTTTCTGGTGGTAAAAATGCTTAATTTGCTAGTTTTCCTCAATAAGTAAATCCAAAATAGGGCAAAAATGTGGCATGCTGAACCACCATATTTATGTGTTTCTCAAAAGAAACTTGAAGGATCTCTAGTTACCACTTGGCTTCACGAGCTGAACTTTTTGATCTCTATCTAGTAACATTCCAGCCAGCTAGTCTATTATATTTAAACTATCATTCCCAAAGCACTGGACAACAACATAACTTGATTCCTGATTCAGCTAATTTCTGTCTTCATCCCCTACATTGTCAGAAGGACTTGTGTTTTGTTTTGTTTTGCTTTGTGGGTTTTTTGTGCTTTTTTTTTTTCCTTCTTTTTTTTAACATTTCTGCCTGTTCAAAAGATGGAAGAGATTATCTGTTCTGTTTTTAAAATGGGGGAAAAAGTGAGCAGTAGGAGGTCTCAGGGTTGGAGACAGTTATGCTGCGTGAGTGAGCTAGGGGTAGGATGGGAAGGAAAATGGCCCAGCTGTCAAATCATTTCTCTGTAGTGTGACTGGAAGCATATATTGTATAATATTAGAGCAAAAGGGGCCCACAGCCCTTGCATTTTAATATACACTCATGCCATAGCTAATAAAAATAAATCATATGGTGTTTATAATAGGAAATTGCTAATCACTACCCTGGCATGCCTCAGGTTTGCTCTTGGTGATGTATTCCTGCAACAGGTACAAGTGAGAACCTAAGACTGCAAAGTTCAAACAAAAAGCCTGACATTGATAAAAAAACCTAATTCAGACACACTGAAATGAATTATAAGAACTCATTGTCTGTATTTCCAACTTGTTACTTTTTCAGGGCAGTTCCCTGCAGGGGCTCCTCAAGATGTAGGAAGTGCCTAGCAGATATTAATTGACAGGAAAGCTAGCAGCACTTGCTGCCTTTCTTTAGAGAAAGTATACATTCCTTGGAAAAAGGTCACATTTTTATCTTGCCATGGACTGCCCTCCCTCATCCCATCCCATGGGACTTTTTCAGGATGAGCACTATTATCAAATTCACCTATGTTTAAGTCTACTGGTCTATTTCTCACTATACTGGGTTTGCGTGGTAAGGTTTGGGTAGTAGGGTAGGGGGACTATAGGGGTGGCTTCAGTGAGAAGCTGCTAGAAGCTTCCTGTGTTCAACAGAGCCAATGCAGCTGTGTCCAAGATAGATCTGCCACTGGCCAGGGCTGAGCCCATCAGTGATGGTGGTAGCACCTCTCGGGTAATGTGTTTAAGAAGGGGAAAAAAGCCTTGCACAACTTCTCCTGTGGAAGGGGTCCACGCTGGAGCAGTTCATGAAGAGCTGCAGCTTGTGGAAAGGACCCACTTTGGAGAAGCTCATGAAGGACTGTCTCCTGTGGGAGGGACCCCACGCTGGGGCAGGGAAGAGTGTGAGAAGGAAGGAGTGGCAGACAGTGTGATGAGCTGACAGTAACCCCCATTCCCTGACCATCTGTGCCACTGGCAGAGACGAGGTAGAGAAATTGGAAGTAAAGTTGAGCCCGGGAAGAAAGGAGGGGTGGGGGGAAGGTGTTCCAAGATTTGGATTTATTTCTCACTATCCTGCTCTGACTTGACAGGTAATAAATTAACTTCCCCAAGCAGAGTCGGTTTTGCCCGTGACGATAATTGGTGAGTGATCTCTCCCTGCCCCTATCTCAACTCATGAGCCTTTCATTACATTTTCTCTCCCCTGTCCAGTTGAGGAGGAGAGTAATAGAGTGTCTCTGGTGGACACTTGGTCTCCAGCCAGGGTCAGCCTACTACACCCACAAACTATTTAGTGGAATTCATTCCCCACCTCACAGTACTATGTGGGGAAAGCAAATATTCTCCTTTTCAGATGGAAATATGGGAGAGTAAAGAACAAAGTAACTTCTCCCAAAGCACAGTTTTGGCAAAACATAGCTCTCCCAGTCATGCTTTACTGTTCAGTGCAAGCACTCTCTCTTCCCCTTGTGGTGTATTGTACACACTAATGCTGACCATCTTGCAAGGCTAACCTTGGAGTTCAGCTGAGGATGCAGGTTCCAACTCCTAAAGCTGAAATTCTGTTGCAGAAGACACCTGCTTCATGGTTTAGCAAAGTTGTGTGGAGTAATTGCTTTTGAACCTGCGGGTGCATGCTCAGAGGGCTGGGAAGGAGAATTCCCCCAAAGCTGTCACATTTCATGTCTGTTCTCATACCTGCCAGTCAAGGTTGACAGGAACTCAGACTGGAGAAGCTACTACGAGCTTTTTCTTCCACCACTGCACAAGTAACTGTGTGGTGGTCTCAGCTTTCCAAAATACTCAGGGAGTAATCTGAATCAAAACCAAACAGCTGTAATGCTGAAGGATATGACTGAATATTTTTTGAGAAAGCAGAATATTTCTGGAATAAAACTGTATCAAGCAAAGCCCCAAAAGCACAGCACTCCATTCTGAAGTGTAGCATTTGAGGGAGAAGATGACATCACAGCAGTGACAGCAGCTTCCCCTGGCTGAGTTGAGCTAATTTTCCACAAACCCTAAAGGCCAGTCTTGAAAAGATTCTTTCCCAGAAAAGCAGAAAGCCCTGCCAGGTTGGTGGCAGGAGGCTGGAGATGAAGACACAACAGAAAGCTCTCCTGCTAGCTCAAGTCAGTGAGACAGAGCCATATGGGGGGCATAAAACAGGGACATCCTGACAAAATGAGTGGAACTTGCTCTGCACCAGAGCCTAAGAGGGTCTCTTATGAAAGGCTGCCTTACAGTTCACAAACACACAGCCCCTCAAAGGCCACAGTCACAAAAATGGCTGTCATGCAGCATCCTCACTGTCATACTATCCTGTATGAAAAATGTGTAAGAAAAGTGTTCCTTGTACACATTAGGAAATGAGAAATAACATAGACTCAGAATCATGGAACCAATGCATCTCTTCCAGGGAACACCAGCTACTCCCGTGAATTTGAACTTCTGGGCTTTTAAACCCCCTTCTGATTTCCGGTTTGGGATAGCTTGATGTATATGAAAGTACTAGCACACAGGAAATCCTGGTGACATCTTCACTTCACCACTGTATTTCTGAATGATTTGAAAGTAGGTCACTGTCTTGATCTTCAGTTCCCACTTTTAATATAAGATTCACCTTTTCATATCTCACCAAAGTGTCAGGAAGATTAAACACCATATTTAACATTATAATACATTTGCAATAGATTTATTCAGAAAGTGAGCACATCTGATGCCTTCTAGTACAGGCATAATTCCATCAGAAAGGCTGAGGATACTTCAGCCACTCTGCATTTGATGTGTAAGAGTCTGAAGGACAGAAGCTCTGTAGCTGTGATCCTGTTGCCATCACAAGAGACAAAGGAAGGGGCACCTTTGTCATTAATCATGGTGGTGAAGGAAGGACACACCTCCATCATGTGAAGTGACTGTTTCTACACAGCATCACAAATCCTGTCTTCTGACAGAAGACAGAAGTCTCTGTCTCCAAGAAAGGAGTTTTGTCCAAGTCTTCCATAAACAACCATTTCACAATGGTGTTGTGAGGTCTGATCCGATTGCTCCGAAGACAGAAATCTTATTGACAAGTGCTGTTTTAACTAAGGAGTAATAGCTTAAAAATTACACATCATTTATTATGAAATCCTTCTTAAGAATATTTTGTAAGTAATCAGAATGGGACAAAGACACCCAAATGTTATTCAATTAATTTATTTTCAGCAACACAAAGAGGAATTTAACTCAAATAGTTACATGTGTGTGTGTATGTATGTATGTATATATATATGTCAGATCAAAGCCTTAAAATATTCAGCAAAAAATGCTGTTGCTATTACTTGATTAAATAACTGTTTTTTAGACAGATGCACATATTACTACATTTCTGTGTGCTTACTGTATATACACACTTGTCATCCATTACTGGGATTTGCATGCATAGCAGAGAATAAGAATACATGATGATTCACGGATTGATAATGAGATATCCAATTGTTTTTTCTCTTCATCATCAGTTCTAATGAACATCTGCCAAAAGGCCTTATTTGTAAATACTATTCAGGGTCTGTGTGATGGGATCAGCCTAGTAATCTCAAAGAGAGGTCACACAGTCACAGGGTCATACAGCACAGCAGGAGCAGACTATTTCTGCATCATAAATACAGTCATGCCATAGTCGAATTCATCAAAACATGCTACTGATTTTATAGATATTTTTTTCTTGGCATATGACTCTGTTTGACAATTGTTCCACTACCCCAATGTCACAAACTCTTGGCACAATTTAAGGTTATCGTAGGTTTTAGGGTAGTCTCAGTAACATATCTTAGGAAGCAAGTAATCCATTCAATTTACTTTCCATTTATTGCATATTTGTAGCCCAAGACAGGCTGCTCAGTTTTAAGAGGATTTATTTGAAGGTATAGGTATGTATACTTGTATATATGTGTGTGTCTGTGCCACTATCACTATTGCTCTGAAAGTAAATGGTGTAATCCCTAGCAAGTAACATCCTGTGCAAGTGGCTTCATAGAATTTCTCCAGCTCCTTTGTTTCTCTTTGAGTTGACAGGAGAAGATTGGGATAGATAAAAGGAAGAAGTTCTTTACTGTGAAGGTGGTGAGGCACTGGAATGGGTTGCCCAAAGAAGTTGTGAATGCTCCATCCTTGGAAGTGTTCAAGGCCAGGTTGGATGGAGTCTTGGGTGACATGATTTAGTGTGATTTGTCCCTGCCCATGTCAGGGGGGCTGGAACTAGGTGATCTCAAGGTCCTTTCCAACCCTAACTATTCTATGATTCTATGATTCTGTGACAGAGAATCATGACAGAAAGTAGGCAAATGAGGGTTGCTATATTTGTAATGCAAGAATTACTTGGGATCTGTAAGATTTAAGAGAGTATCTACTGGTAAGAATTATATTTTTAAGTTGTCTGAAGTGTATCTATTTTGTTCCCTTTATTATATAGCTGAATACTTAGCCTGTGGACAGATGTTCAATTTGCAGACAGCTGTGTTAGTTTAAGATGACACTACCCCAGCTGTTTGCTGACAGCATGTTACTGAAGACCCTTGTCCATATAGCTCTGCAAGGCTTTACTTGGGTTTCTGAGTTTAGCTAGGGCAATGTCATTTGGGCTAGTTCAAACAGCACTGGCCACTGCTGCTAAGGTGTGCTGGAGGACGTGAAATATTGCTCCTACAGTGTCTTCTGATTGGGGTCCAGGAGTGGCAGCTTCACACTGGTGAGCCCCAAACCTTCTGGGAGCATCTTTGGTCGGCGAACCAAATAAGAAAAGTATCCACAGCCTCCTACGCACTGTAATTATAAATAGATTGTGGATAATAATTTCCTTCACAGATCTTCAGCTGGGATGATATCTTGGGTATATAGGGAGCAATTTAGGCATCTAAACAAACGTATCTAACGTCATGCCAGCTATCTAGGCTGTTGCAGTGTGGATGTCTTTGATATTTTAGGGTTAAGAGCTGACAGCAGACACCTATTTTTAGTCATCATACTTTTCCCCTCAGTGTTGAACAGCTCTCACTGACAGAAGGTAATTGCTTTGTTTGGAGAGCTACTAGAAAGTTTTATACAGCACAGCCTGAACCCAGTGAGCTACAGATTCAAAGATTAATTTAATGATGTTTAAATAATTTGAAATCCTGAGTTCTTTTTGAGGAAGATTCTTAAGAGCATTATAAAAATAATGTCTCTATAGACATAATAAAATATTTCATTATTCAAACCTTTTCCTAGAGGAAGTAAAAACTCCCTCAGTCTTCCTTGGTTAGAGTCCTGGAGATGCGTTTCTCGTAATGTGATATCTAGGAGCAGCTATGAAATGTCAATATTAATGTTTGTATCTTTGTAATTTTACAGACCAAAAAAACCCCCAAAACCTAACAAAAACCCCAACTACAAAACCTGCACATTTTTCTCAGTGTCTCCTCCATGACTGGGAAACAGAAGTGTAAGGTCACAACAGAATATTCTTGAGATTGTCATGTAAAAGCAAATGGCCCTTAAATTACTGGTTTACACTTCTTGCATGAGAAATGGGTCAGGTTTTTATGGCAAAAGTCTCTACATCTGGAAAGAGTGCTTGTTCCCTTTACTCTCTGGTTTGGATGTGTAACGGTGGAACCCTTTTGTTGCATTGGAGACTGCATCTAACGGTGAGAGGTGTGGATTTTATACATTTATTGTCCATTGTTTTCTCTATACAAGTTTTTGCTATTTGAATATAATTCAAAGGGATAGTCCTTACCACTTCAAGCAAATGACTGAGTCATAAGTAAGTGATTCCACATGCTGTTTGAGAAAGAGCCTTTATATTAGCCCTTCACTGTGCTAAGCCTACAAATCATGCTTGTAAGACCTTGTCTTTCTGGTTTTGACCTATTGCTTTAAATTCAGCATATCTATTTTAGCTGCAATTTAAAACAAATTGTCCCACAGTCTGATGAAGACTACTTACTTTCAGTGCCAGAAAAGGGCATATGTCACAAGAAACAATCTGTACACGTACTTCACTGTTGCTTATTTGACAGATGACCTTGATGTGAATCTCCACTGGGGGTTGAGGCTGCTCATGTCCATGTTTGGTGCAGGTTGTCTTGTTACTATTTTCTTCAATTAGGGCAAAGTTACAAAGTTCTCTTAATTTTTATCTCAACGCTTCTTGGCATCATCCAAAAAGAACAATTTTGTTTTTCAAGGGAGGAAAATCTGAGGCCAGAATTCTCACTTACTGTACACTCATTTTCAATGTTTTACAAACACCCAACATCCAGATACCTCAGGCTGTACTAAACCAGAATGACACTCATGAGGTACAAAGAGACTGAGAAGGGTACTGTATATGCCCATATCTGGCTCTTTCTCTAAAATACCAGCAAGGAAAAAGTTGAATTAAGATGCATACAATCTTTGGGTCCCACATGTTTTCTCACTTCAAAGCATAACCATGAAATAATATTCTAATAAATGATAGTTTTATAGACCACTACAGAGAAGTGGGATGGGTCTTTAAGACACATGTTCCAGCGCCCTTTCTGCTTTAGGCACCACAGGACACTGAGGGATTGAATAATTACGTTCAACAGAACGATGGAGGAGTAAGACTGTACTATTACAGGGTCACAGATTATGGCTGTAGACCAAGAAGAATATAATTGAGTTTTCAACATAAAGCAACTGCAAATACTTCATATAATGAGTTCTCTGTATTCTCGTTCCTTCTTCCTGTCCCTCTCTGCTCACAGCCTACAAACTGTCAACACTTAAGGGTAAGTACAAAGTGATGTTTGAGTATTCATATGCAAATTGATAACTATATGACTTAAATTCATAATGACTCACCTAATAACTAAGACATTTTTATTTAGGGGCTTGAGCAATGCAAATAATAGAGAAATACAGCTCTTAATTAATTGTTTTATGTCATGAATCTTTTACCATTTGTATACCTATGGTACCTATAAACTGAAGCATGAGGGCAACTGGATTAACAATGATGTTTTATTCCAATCATAATGATTTGAAGTCCTTTGGAGGAAAAATATTCTTTTTAATACACTAAGATGATTTAAAAAAACATTTCCTAGTGCCTAAATGTTCCAGAAGCTTGAGTTACATGATGTTTTTCTTAGTTTTTAAGTAAATCCACACTCTCCATAACCCTTTAGGATGCTTTTTTATGATGTTATGTGTATGGTGTTTCGTGGTGACAACATTCGGTGGCTGCTTGAAACTTCACCCATACAGCAGTTGAAAATGACACATTTCACGCTGTTGTAAAAGGAGGCAGAGAATCAGAGTGGGCTTCTTAGGCGACCACTGACCAGACTAAAATACCTTTTTAAAAATCGCCTTCAAAGCAAGAATCCACGGCACTTTTTTTCAGGCTTTGTATATTGTTGCTAAGTTTTTGTTATGGAGGTTGAAATTCATGCAAATTTTTTTGTGTATTGTTTTTTTCTCTGTTTCCATTTTGTTGCATACTTGTGTCATGATTCAACCCCTAGAAATAGCCATGTTCTTCTGGGCTTTTAATGCTCTAACATCTTAGCTTTCACAGCAAACAAGCTTATTTAGCACCAAGTTACCGTATGTACAAAAACCATTTCTGAAGCTTTTGTGAGTTGGAGTTGCATTCATCTGAATGGTAGACTCTTCTCAGCCTGTTTAGTATTATACCTCATTCAATAGACAGTTTAATGGGTGATCCACAGCAGTACATTACATTTTTGAGCTCTGGGAATAACTCTGCACAGGCCAAGATTGGGGACTGGATTTGGTGGCTGAAATCCAAAAGCTTTTTCCTTTTTTTAAGTACCAAATGTTGCCTCTTGCCAAGTGGGATCATTTTCCCATCTGTTGAAGGGTTTTCTGCCCTTGGTAACAATATTCAGTTTCTCTGGTTCCTTTAGGCTCACTAGTATAAAATAGAGGTAACAGAAGTTAGCAGGAATGGCAGTAAGCAACTGAAGTCAGAGGCATCAGGCAATCAGACATCTAGGTGTGAAGGACCAGGAGAAGGCCTGTCTGCATCTGGAGTGGATTAATATAATCTCCATTGTCTCCATCTCCTTTTAATAAGTGATGTCTCATTTAAAAATGATCGGGAGATCTTTTGCTCTGATGCTTTCTTGATTAATACGCCAGCTGTTTCTGCAAAGTGAGGAGGGGAGCATGCTATGATGGGAGTCTTTGACAGCAGCATTTATTTCATATCCCTGAGGACTTCTGAGTGTAAACCCCTTGTTTTCAGTGTGGAGTGTGCCAGGAACACAGCATATGTCCATTAATAGTGCCCAATGGCACTGCTGCAGCTTGATAAGCCCTGACCTCCACAGAGTGACAATGATGTGAGCAAAAGGAGAACCAACTGTAGATGGGACAGGCTGGTGACAGCTGAGCTGGGCCAGGCACAGCTGGCTGCTCCAGAGGTGGACCAGGTTGGGACACCAGGCATACCAAGCTGGCATACTGGGGTTTGTTGAGCTGCTGAACTGAGTACTGAACTTGCCACAGTCCTGAGAAGTCTATTTTGTCTTGAGACCCTAGAGTTTAAACCTCCACAGTGGTGGAATACACACAGAAAAGGGCTAATGTGTATCAACATGGATATACTGAAATGTAATAGATGTATGCTAGTATGTGAAATGCACAGGTTCCAAAGAAATTACTCCAGCAGTTATTCCCCAATAAATGGAAAATGTATTAAAAAAATCATTTTGTGTGGATATTTTTGTCACAACACATTTCAGAACAGCTGTCATAGCTCTGGGAATTTACTTCCAAAAATATATTTAAAAAAATCCCCTTCATCTGGCAGCAAATGACTTAAAACCAGAGACTACAGTACACAGAGGCATATTCCAAAAGCACATGATATAAAAAACTGCTGGTTATTACTGGGTTAATCAGCACTGTTCTGGAAAGTACCAAAAATTGTGTGTAGCTGTTTCAAAAATCACGGGGATATTTTGAACATTTCCACTGGGTCAAAGCAAAAATAACTATACATCCTTTTTAGGTGATTATATTCAGGAGACTGAGCTTGCTAGAGTGGCTTAACACATCCATTACTGCAATTATAATTTAGTGATAATTACTCTGTAGAATTCCAGTGTTCTATTACCACAAGTGAGACCCACGGAGAAAGTCATCATCCGGCATCTCTAGGGCCTTTGAACGAGTGCCTGTGATTTTATAATTTCCAGACTTGTTACATTTAGTTTGGGAGAGGGTATACCTGCATTGTGTAGGTTAAAGAGCCCTCTCTTTGCTGATTAAAATGAAGCACTGTCATTGACATATCAGATCCAACACATCTCGTTAACATGGAAAATCTCTTTGACCTACACTGGTTAGGATAGATGACTTCCTTAACGAGTTATAAACACTTGTAGGCATCATGCCAAAACTTAAAAGCAATTTGCGTTTTATGAAAGTCTATTTAAGGTTCCCTTTCAAATTAAAAAAACCTCAAGCAACAAAACCAGAAAACAAACAAACCCCTCACACAACTCACATCTTCAGAGTCAGAATCTCAACCCTCTGCAATCAGAATGTGACCAAGTCCATTTTCACCAGCAGCATTTGTTCATAAAGCATGGTGACTGAACTGGGAGATAAGGCCTACATTTCTGTTTAGAAAATTGCACAACAGCATACAAGGCAAATGTGATTTAATTTCCCAATACTGTATTTTCTGTTTTCTAGTGCTCAAATGTGGCCCCGTATAGGAAGAAGGGGGGCAAGTATTAGCCACCTGGAAAATGAAGGAAATAACAACTGATGGAGACAGGAAGTGGAGAAGAGCTGAGGCTCTCAATGGTCAATGTGAAGGTCAAAGCTGCTTGACGTTAGCAGATAACTTATCAGTAAAATTCGGAGTGCTGTCAAATCAAGAAAACTTTGTCTACATTGCAAGCAGTACTTTGTTTCAGCTAGTTTAGTGGAGGAAAAAAAATAAATTATCGGCAGGCTCTATACAACCTAATCCCAGCCAAGTGGTGGGCCAAGTCCTCAACACTGCTCTCAGGCTGACATGGGGTATCTATAAAATAGTTTACCAAATCTGGTGATGGTTTGAACAGCCAAGAGAAATCTCTGAATGATATCAGTGCTGGTACCAACACAGCTAGGTGATACTTCTTCCCCTGCAGCACTCAGCTGCTGACACACTGCTTTGAGGCTGTAGCAGAAACCGTGACCAGTGCAGGAGTTCAGACAGACATGTAGCCTATTTTAGCACTGAGAAGACACAAACATGAGGTAACAAAGCCTTCTTTCTTTCCATGTTTTGGTTTCTGTATGTGATCAAGCCAGGAGAAGCCTTGCATTCGTCCATTAAGAGGACTCAAGACATGCAGTCTATAGGGACATGGTACTTCTTTAAGATACCTTTCTGGCTCTGATATTAACCAATTTTGAACCAAGGAAAGAGACAAAATAAACCATATAAGTAATTGTAATTGCATTCACAAGAAAAGAAATCAGCCAAGTACTTGATTTTTCACTTTTTTTTTTTCCATGAGGAGCTAGGATCTAGCTGAATAACTTCACTTTCCATCCAATGGCTCGAGGAAGGGGGTCTGGGAAAGGAGGACAGGCTTGTCAGCCTATCACTCTTACCTGTGGCTTGGTTTTTCCCTTATTTGAAACGACAAAGACTGGCTGTTGCAGCTAATTCCCAGCTCTCACATACACAGCTGCTTGTTGCTACCAAGGTAAGGGTGGGATATGTGGACAGCAAGCTCTGTGGTACAAAGTATTTTGGCCAGGCTTTTCCTCTTAGACTGCCATGATTCTAGCCCCTATCCCCTCCCTAAGACCAAGAGGGAATGGACAACTGCAAAAGGAAGGACTCTTCCTATCATTGCAGGTGGGGTAGAGGAATACCATACCATAAATAAAAGAGGAGAGTTGAAAGAGAAAGAAAAGAGCTACTGCTTTTAGTGATAGTCACCCAAAATCTGACAATCTTTTCATCATGCCCCCCTCATGGGAGGACCTCTTTTGCAATCTTTATAAACTTTGGCCACCCCAAGTGTGATATTGATGTTCTTATTGTGGCAAAAGTCAGCCTTGTCTGCACTGAGAGATCTAAAACAGCTCTGCAATAGAACTTCATTTCCAAAAAATATTGAGCTACAACGCTTGGAGGGCCTTCAGGTTATCCAAAAATAACTAATCATTTTTTTTTCTCATGCTGATGTGCCTTTGTTCTATGACAGATTTCTGGAGGCAAATGCTACAGAATAAAGTAATGAGCCATTTCTTGCAACACTCAGTTTGGGTTCAAACCGGAAAGTACAGATCCAAGTTCTACTGCCTTGGGGATTTTTTTCAATATGAGGCTTGGATCCAGCCCATTATAAAGAGCCACTATACATGCAAAATGTTGAGTTTGCTGTAGGTTTGGACTCTTTCCACTGTCAAAGTTCAGAAGGTTTTGTCTGGGTGTTTTGACATGGGCCTATCTCCATTTTAATTTTGGAAACAAAAAACCCCAAATACCCAAAAGAAAGAAAATCTCCTTGCAAATATGCAACTTACCTATCATGTGCAGAAACAATTTCAGCCCTCTCAGCCCTCCAGGTAGTTACTCATGCACTGACACCCATTGTTTTCAGTGGGCTCCATGTGTGAGTAATTATGCACCTGGGAACAGCCATTTGCAGGATCAGGCTGTGGCAAAATAACACACTGCTGAAAACTTAAAAGGTAGCTGTAACAGTTGATTGGATTGGTGTAGACTGCTAGCTGAGAGGCTGTCCGGATGCAGGCTATTGTCACTCTCATTTTAAGAAACATTTTTTTAAACAGTTGCGTTTCTCTGCCCTTGGTTTCCAGGGCATCTCCTTCACCTCCTTCTAGGAGAAGACAGGTTTCAAATGCATGTTAACAAATTCAAATGCTACAAATGAATTTTACAGTCCTCAGTGCTGGTTATTCTCACCTCATGAATCCAGAAGTGTCTATGAATTTGAAGGATTGTTTTGGGGGGGATGATCTCATCTCGCAGCTTTATATATTCTCTAGTTTCGTTTACCCCTGCAACTCCGTCCACTCAGCTAGCAAGCCAGACTTTCCAGAAATGTGCAAACTACTACTGCTTTTCTTCCTCTTCTTTATGTTTCCTGCTTGTGTTCATCACCTTGCAGTGGGGAACAGTTTTTGTCCAGGAATAGTAGTTATTTCTTATGTTTTTAATATTTTGTGTACCTTTTATGTTCTAAAAAGCAGAATTTTACTACGCCACAGATTAAATAAATCCCAGGCTTTCAAAAGTGATACAATGGAAGCTTCATCTTCACGAGCACAGCTGCAAATAAGGCTTTAATTGCCAGCTTAGGAAAAGGGCTGAAAATGTCTAGCCAGTGCAAATGCAGTAAATTTGAGTGGTCAGAGCAATAGAGAGCAGTCTGTCTTCCACAGGGTAGAGCATACAAGGCTAGAAAACATTCCCATGAAGCATGTGGTGTGTAATGTGTGACCAAACATGTTTCTAGTTCTATTGAAGAGATAATGAAAAGTGAATCAATACTTCTTTTTGTTAATAAACCTTTTGCTAGTGTTTGATCATCTTTAGACTCCTTATTTTGCATCATGTTTTTTGTTTTCCAAAGTGAAAGGAGAAATATACTTTAAATGATAGGTGTTCTTTCCAACATTTTTTGGTTTTGTCTTTGTGAAGCTCAACGAACCTTTGCAGGTGTTGGGAACTATTTTTGAAGTTCAAACCAGTGGATGGATCAATTATAAAAGACTTTAATGAGAGGTTTTTTTTTAAAAAAACCTCCTCAAAACTTCCCTATAGCCCAAAAAATGTATTCCTATTTCAAAGCCTGAATGTCAAGAGAGATTCTCAACAAGAGTTCATCAGACCTTATTTCACAGGAACAAAACAACTTTTTTCCTCCTCAGAGCTTTTCTTGGTAAGAAACACAGTATTCTGTTAGTCTGAAAAAAAACCCTAAAAAATGGGTCATAGGAAAACAGAAAAAATGGAAAATTACATCCCCAAATGGTTAAAGATTTACAAGCTTATAAGCAGCTGGCAAGACGGTCAGATGCTGGGGTATGTTATTGCAGTTTCAATAATAGGTGGTATTATTAGCTCAGCCTGGAACTGGTATTCTTATGGGATGTCAAATATGGGATGTTACGGAAATATTTCATTATATAATAAATGGGCTTCTCTGAACTCCATCTCTCAACATTTTGCGGCTGACTCATCAGTTGTTTCTGAAACATTGTGTCTTTGACGTTGCTACAGAGACTGCCAAAAGCCCAATAGCCAGTGCCAGCTGTGACGGTATTTGTGACACAAACGTATTCCCAGAGGGCATTTGCTTTATTTTAATGTTCACTACACCCCAGTTATGTATTCATTCAGGTTGTCTGCTTTGTGTACTGAAGGGAAATGCAGTTCAGGAGGGTTTTGAGAAGTGATGTCTCAAAAGTCAAGATAAAGAATTACATTAAAAAAAAAACATTAGCTGGAATTTTTGCTGTGGCTTCTTACCTACATTTAACAATGACCCAAAAAACAAAGCAAAAGGCAAAAAAAACAAAACCAACCAACACAACCTGCTGGTTTAGTTAAACACAACAAAGATGCAAAAACTATTTTAATACTGATTTTTCAAACAATAAAAATATGATAACATTCTGTGTTCTATTATGTTATGTAAAGCTTGTGTGTTAGTTTTCTCACTCACTTTAGAATTGTTTGGAAAGGGATAGAAGAAATAAAAGTCACCAAAGACTGTAGTACTTCCAAGTGTCCTACTAAAAACTGTCAACATGTAACTAGAACTATCTCAGAGGCCAACGAGCAGGCATGCACTTTTAATGACTTTCAGCCAAAAAAGGCAGAATAAATGACATAACATTCTGACTGTGTTGGATCAGTGAAGAAATTAACACTTCATTTTACCATCAGTCTGTGGGATTCTTTGTCATAGAATGCCAAACTATGCAGATTAAAAAAGAAAGTAGTTAATTCAGGGAAGAAGAGTCCAGCAAAGGCTATGAAATGTAAAGGCAAAAAACTGTACCTCAAAAACTCCTGAAAGGCATCATGTAAGAAGGATGTTGTGTGAGAAATATCCCAACCACCATGCTTCTCCTGTTCTTGTAACAGATTAGCAGAGGGGAGGGTGCTCTTCTTCCCAGTGCTACTGCTGCAAGATGTGTAACAGTTCCTAGGCGCTGAAGAAGCCCAAGGGCACATGACTGTGTTAGAACAAAGAGAAGAGAAGAAGTCACTGCATGTTGGCACCCTGATTGGTAGTTCAATAATAAGTTCCTTGATGTGTTTGCTGCTTGTTCTTTCCTCCCGTTTTCCTAGATCAGATATACCCAATCTCTCAACCTTCTAGGCGGTTATTCTTTCAGTGACACCAGTCCAAACAATCTAGTGATGGAAAAGAGTTCATTTGCCCCCTTTCAGTTTGTACCTGTACTTCTTATTACAGCTCCTGGACCCACCTCTGTTGATATTTTATTGCTAGCTAGGCTTCTGTAGCAGGGTATATACACAGACCACATCAAAGGAGAATAAAATGTTACTTACAAGTGGGAACTACTACTCAAGCAGTAGTAACTACTTCTCTTAACATCTGTTTTCCAAAGCATGCTCTGCAGTTTTTTACACTATCTATCTATGACCAGAGGTTGATTTTCCCTGGAAATTCCTGCATCTCAGCAAAGCCAGCAAAGTGTAAGCTAAACTGTACAAAAAAAAATGAGATGAGACTCATAGATGGGTCTGCATGGGCATCTTCCAGAGAACGAAATGTGCTGTGCAGCTCATCACTCAAAGGCTCTTTGCTTCATTTCTACCCATTCCTTCCTCATGGTGTTTGCCTGGCTCCCATGCCCACACAGGCCAAATGCACACAGATAAAAATCAAGGGCACAAGACTGATGAACAACTATCATTTTCTTTTCCCATCTGATCACAGTTTAGCCATTACTGTATACTGGGTTTTGCCAGTCCTTAACAAAGGGATCCAATCAGCAACATTCATTCTGCGTGTTGCCTAGCTGGCCACCTCTTAGGTGAAAAGAACTGATCCTGTATTTCTGAGATAAGTTATTTTCAGCAATAATTATCCCATTTGTGTGGTAGCTGGGGAATGGGAAATGACATGATTTATTTCCCTGAAACAAATAATAGTTGATAAGTAAAGATTTGAGGATAATTAATATTTCAAATCCTCTTTTGCCTCAGTCTTTCCCAAATTTTACTGCTATTATAACCTTGATGTTTAAATGTGTTTTATATAGCCTTCTCCCACTCCCAAGAAGTTCTGTTGCATTTTTGTGACTGACTGTTGCCATTCATTCCTTGAAGTAGGTAACAAGAGTTGTGCATTCCCTCAAAAAGAACCATCCCCAAAGGCTTACTCGAAGTTCTGTTTTAAATTTAAAGCCAAAGTTTAAAATCTGATTATTGCATCTTCTTTTTAAAAGCACGTTTTAAATGTGCTTTTAAGTTTGTTTGCATGTGGAAAATATTTTCAGTTAGAAAAACAAAGTTAATATATTTATTCATACAAACTGAGTATGTGACACATGGTACAAGAGACCTTCATATGTATGAAAGTTAGCCATATGAATTTTATTGCTCCTGCTGTTCCTTATGTGAGTCTGCTGCTGATGTGGATAAATACAATTTGGCCTATCGCTTTGCAACAGACAAGGATACGTGAGTGACTTCAGAAAACCTGGTAAGTGGATTAAGATAGAGTAAGCAAAGGGAGTGCTAAGGATAATGGGTAGTCAAGGTCAGGTCTGTTTTGATGAGTTCAGCTTGGTTCCTTCAGTCCTCTTCACTGTGGGTGGTAACTGTCTGAGTTGCCTAAGTGTTTATACAGTTGAAGTCATCTTTAGACAGGTTGAGTCCTGCCAATTTCATATTTATTTTCCTTGATTTCCACCACAGTCCACATTTTCCTGTTGTTGCTTCATGTAGATAGATGCTTACGAGAAACCTCCCTTTTTAGTATCTCTGGTTTAGATTTCCTAAATTTAAGACGTGTTGCATACTGACCCATGGATGCTGTATTAAAAACAAACAAACAACCAAGCAAAACCAACAAACCACGAAAATCCCAAAGGTTTGGGGTTATGTTTATTGGGTAGTACTCATGTGGGGAATTAAATCTCTCAAACAAGATGATCAGTCACTCTCTAGATGGTGACTGTAGTCTGCATTGAAAGGTGTTTGGATTAGGTGAGACTTCCCAAACTGTCAGGAATGTGTCTTCCATGACCACTCCAGCATGTCCATGAACCATTGGTAATTATCTTAAACTACTAGCAAAACAACTCCTAAGTGCTTTAACTATGTACAGAAGACTGTCCTAGGTGACCATTTCTGCAGCTGCAGTTTTTGCTGTTGATAAGTATCTTGTCTATGTACGGCTTTGTTACTTCTACTGCAAGAATTGCCTGAGGAAGCCTCCTGAGTGGCTAAGTTCTCCAAATCCTCCAAGTTCATTAACCTAAGGGGTTAATGTACTATTAAAGCATACCAGTAGTGCCTATCTGTTGGTCTTGGACAGTAGAAGATGCCTACGGGGATCTCATGACTCCCCAAAATTTGCTTCTGGAGTTCTCCAGGAAGTACTTTGCAGTGAAGGTGGCTAGGACCATGTCTCCAGCTGGTCCATGCTCTCCATTAGCCCATTCTTATCTCAACTGGGCAGGCCCTGGGCCATCCAGGCAGTTACAGACTGAGTGCACTGGGGAAGTGCATAAGCACAGATTTCATACCCAGCTATACCACATCTATAACTACAGGACAACTTGAATTCAATCCTATCACATTTATAACTTAAATTTCAAAACCCTTCCCATGTTAGAAATAAAGTGCTTATTACAGGATCACTGCTAGTTTCTTAGGGCTGCATTATGGCTTCTCTGAGAGGGTTTGTGTGGACAAAGGAAGCATTGTGCAGCTCTGCAAGGGGCTGTTTTGATACAGACTGGAATTTTAACTGTCTTTGTATTAAAATTTGGAGATGGGTCCTACACATTCATCTCACTGCCAGAAGTTACTCAAGGAAGAGAAAGGCAGTTAAGCTTTAGAGCAAAATAAAGACAATAAAAAAAGGCAGAGGTTAGAATACACATACAGCTGAGTTCCGGCCCCATAGGGTACTATGGGTCCTGTGTGGGGCTGAGGCCCCCCCATAGGGCACTATGGTATAGATCCAGCCCCATAGAACTGAACCCCCCATAACCTGTGGGTCACACAGGGTACATTCCCCCCCCCCATGTGCTCCATAGGACCC
>JANHGB010072793.1:7182-23133 GCA_026283785.1 Coracopsis vasa
AATACAGTTCTGCTCCAAAACTGCAGAGGTGCTACTCTCTTAAAGTGCCAAGACAGAAGATACAGTATTAAAACTGGAAAGTTCACATGCTGGGCTTGATGCTTGTGACATTCACATAAGAATAGAAAACACCAGAATGTGAATCTAAGTATCAGTCAAGTTGATATAAGAGGAGCCATTTTTTCTTCACAAACTTTTTAGCTGGAAGTTTTTAACCTGATGAAACAAACTCTTCTGAGGTCATTCCATGACAATGCAACTTCAGGAGAGAGTAACAGGAGTCTTAAATACAGGTGTTTGCCCTTCCAAGTATTTTCAGCAAAGCACCCCCCCAGGCAATGATATTTCCTGCATATTGCTATGTTGTCACTCTTTACAATAATTTTCAAAATTAAATTTATCAGCCAGTAAATGATCATCAGCACTAGTGGCTCTCTCGAGTATTTCAATTAGATTTTACACTTAAATTGAATAACATTTCAGCAGAATGCCACAACGGGAAAGTAACTAGATCAGAGACCAACTGCCTGGCTACCACTGGTCTTTTACAGACTACGGAAGTCACCCATGGTAACACCTGACTTTCTTTTAAGTAAGAAAGCTGCCAGAGTTTCCCATCCTCAGGTAGATGTGTCATACCACCGGCACACTGCATTCAAGGTTCCAGGTAAGTTGCAATGTGTGTGAGCAAACAACAAAAGCTGAGCCCTGGCTAAAGCAATGATTCCTCAGCACTGATCTGCTTATGCATGAACATCAAGTTTAACAGTTGGGTAAAGCATTTACCTTTATCTTCATCTGCTGAGATTCTTGGTAGCTAACGTGTATTTTACTCTGAAAAGTGCCATGCTCCTTTTCCAGCGCATTGATCCGCTCTCGCATTTTGGCTGTAAGCAAGCCATTCCTCTCCTTTTCTGCAACCAGCTCCTTGGGTGGGAAGGAAAAAGGCAAAGAAGTCATCTACTGCTCCTTTCTAGAGTCTAACAGTGAGAGTTTGAAGGTAAGTAAAAACATAGCAAGTGAGCACCAAACCAAAGTCAGCAATCCTCACTTGGAAAAGTTACAGCATTAGATCCGACCAAGCTTCCAGCACCTTTATGAGGATTTGGATCAGCATAATTTCACATTTATTAGAGAGGTTTGCCAATTTAAACACTGATCTTCTATAGTCTCAGAAGAGCTGAAGTCTTATTTCTATTGAGTTTGGCCAGATAAGAGAGTCCTAACAATTAAAACCACTGATATCATAAAGGGCAGAGCTCAGATTTTCATCCCAAGCTTAGCAAAATGGAAGAACATGGATAAAGAACTGTGGCAAAACAACAGAGCATTTCAGAGCAAATAATTGCTTTGCAGCTGGTTGCAAAGCCAACAGTTTTGCCAGAGGAGATGGGCTATCAGTACGCAGCAACAGCCAGAGAAGCCTTGAATCCCACCAGCATGATGCCATATTGTAGCTTTCAAATTAAAACACACATTGCTATTTAAATTAATCATTTATTAGCCAGTAATTCAAACCAGATATCTAGGAATCCACAGAGCTGATCCTCTGCAATATAAATGCACTTGCTGTAGAAAGCAAAAGCATTAAGTGCAGCTTTCAGCCAGCTCTGACTGCAGAATGAGGTACTTGTACCACCTAAGCTTCAGATGTCCTCCAGCTATCCAGCACAGCCTGCAGCTCCTTACAGTGCCAAGGAGCCTTGACAGGTAATATAAGTTCTCTAAATTATTAGCCTGAATACCCTTCATCTTTTCAGAGTAATTACAGCTTTTTCCACATTTTCATTTAAATAAAAGCTATTCTCTCTCTTTTAGATCCAACTTACTTCAGGAGGCTGCCTGCCATCCATCCATCTACCCATCCATGTGTCACCCCACACACCCTCACCACCTGCCACGTCAATCCCCCAAATTAAGTGACACAAGTTCCGAAACCCATGTTCACACAGGTATTTAGGAACCTGAGTTGCATCAAAACCTTTAAATCATTTCTGCAAATACAGTGTAAAAAGCTTGACACAAAGTTTTCTCCATGTTATTTTTGCATGTTCACAAATGCAACAAAATGAAGGACACCAGGACATTCCTTCTACTTCTCCACCAATTGCATCATCCACCTGCAGTTCTCACTAATCCAGCTACCCCATCAAGACAGTGCCAGAGATCCTGGCAAGATTAACCTTCACCTAGCTTGTTTTGCCAGTACCTCTGAGGTCAGGCACCACTTGCTCCCATTTATCCTCTCCAGTTAACATCTTTATCACCCTTAAAGTCCCTCTAGCTTCTAGCAGCATTTTCAGAGAAATATCAACATCAATTAGAAGAGCATTTAGTCAGTCATGCTGAGTTTTTTCTCTTGTTTATCCTGATCTTTTAGCACCACAGCAACTTCGCTTTTATCCAGTTTCTCCCAGCTTCTCCCTTCCCTCTCCAAGCCCAGCTGGCAGAACCCCCACAATGACCTTCTCTGCAGCTCCCACCTTGCCTTCACAAGCACCACTTTGCAGATGGTTTTTCCCCCCCCCATACCACATCAGGTTGCCACACACTCAGGCTTCTTCATACATTCCCTTTGCTTCTTCAGTACAGATCTCCTCTCTTTCATTCTACAGTCCTGAGCCAGTGTTTCTTTCTCCCCCTTCTCTCCCCATCCTCAAACACATCAGAAGTCCTTTCTCCCTATAGTTATATATTGACTATCCCAAACCTCATGATCCCATCTGCAAATGTACACCTACCTGTGCCCTGCCAGGAGCTCACACAATACCTACACCCTTCTTCCCGTCTCATCTGCCAAGGCTCTCAACTGCCATGTCCTCTGGCCACTCTGCTCCCATCTTTAGCTACCCAGCTTTCTGTGCCAACTTCTTGTCCCACAATGAGACCTTCCTGAACATAATGCCCATGTGCTTCCAAATAAGCCAAAACTTAAGAATCCTCCCACCAAAAGTCTCCAATTCACTCCATATTTGCACCTAATTATTTGTTCTATCATAACTGGTTTCCTCTGAAACCCTCATTAAGTTTCATAAACTGGTCTTGACAGTGACATCAGCATCCCTGTAAGTCAAAAGCAATCAGAGCTACAACTCAATGAGCTATGCAGGCAGTCTACACCTTCTGCAGCTTCCTTCTTGAAGAAAACTGATGACTGTTGTGCCTAGAAGCACATAAGCATGTGAATGACAGAATACGCACTGGATTAAGACTGCAATGCAAAAGAGGTGTTTAATATTTGCATCCACAAAACTGCCTTACATTCATAAAGGAAATGTTTTAAAAGTAACCTTTAGAAAAGAAAAATAGTCTTAGCTTAAAAGTCTCAGTAAATTAACTCTCTGGAAAATAACTCTGCATAAATGTGTTAATAGCATCATAAAATCAAACATGGTGTCTTGGTAAACATCTCCAATATAAAAAAAAAAAAATCCACCTTTCAGTTTATACCAAGGTCAGTAAACCAGCATTTGCTGGCTGCTAGCCCTACAAACCCCTGTTCCTCTCCCACAGCCCTCTATATGCATGCACCTCTGTATTTACCTGGGTGAGCTGCTTGCACTGCTCCTTTGCAACTGCTG
Source organism: Coracopsis vasa (assembly GCA_026283785.1). Lineage (NCBI taxonomy): Eukaryota > Metazoa > Chordata > Aves > Psittaciformes > Psittacidae > Coracopsis > Coracopsis vasa. Next base: position 10,764 of record JANHGB010072793.1, read on the forward strand.
CCTCCTCCTTCATGGCAGCGAGCATTTTCTCTTTGTCTTGTAGCTGATGTACAGCTGCAGCCGACTCAGCCTTGCTAGCCTTCAGCAAGAGTACATAAAAATGATCACACATGCCAGAAGCACTTGCACAACACACTAGCAGGCAGCAGAGCAAACCTGAGAAGAAACACTCCCTCCTGCCCCAAATCATCCATCTGTGTGGCATACATGGCACCAACAGTACCCAATTCTGCTGCTAATGCATCCTGCAGCATCAATCTCATTAGACAAGGAAATGCATTTTCAAACACACTGAAACCAATTAAGAGAATAAATGGGCTTTTAAGGTGCTTCCATATTGGAAGAGAGCTGCTGTGGCAGCACTGGGGAAAACAAAGAACAGCCATCAAGAGAAATATGGGAAAAAGACACAGAGATGCTGAATCATTCAATAATTGAGATTGGAAGGGACTTCCAAGATCACCTGGTCTGAACTGTGCTCAACGCAGGTATAATCCAACAAACCTAACCTCCTGAAATATCTCACTACAAAGAGAAAAAGGGAACACTGATCTGGCCTCTCATTCCACTTCACAGGAGACCCTCCATCTGACATAATTATGTTTCTGCTGGCACACTGACACACAAAGTTTGAGATACTACAGGGAATAGAACCAGAGGAATGATACCCACAGTCCTATTACTTGTATATAGGTCCTAAAAATTAAGTAACTCCAGTAAGGGGTGGGAGTCCTAAATGTTTGTGCCCAGACTTCACTCAGTGTAGTATGATAACTGAAGAAACAAAGCCTTGTCAGTCCTATAATGCACTGCTTGGAAGTTCTACTTTAATGGTCTTGTGTACGAATGCAGTACAAAACACACTGTCCATGTCATACATGAGTTACAGATAGAAATGTGAGTATTTTCCTGTCTACAGAAACCTACATTTCTTGGTTGTATACAAACCCAGGAACCCATTTTGATCCCAAAAGTCTACCTTTAACACCAAACCTTCCTTTAAAAGAAAAAAAAAAATACAGAAGACAAGCTGGCTGCTGTTACAAATAAAACAGGCAATAACCATTGCAAGTGTACCACTACTGGGTTTCCAGTCAAGCACTGAAACAAAGGCCTAAGAAGAATATGAAGTCTCTGTCCTTGGAGATTTTCAACACCCAACTGAACAAATCCCTGAGTAACTTGCTATGAATTTAACACTCAAACTGCTCTGAGTAGGCAGTTGGACTGCATTCTATCTTCAAGTACCGTCCAACCCAAATTGCGTGATATGCTAGTATATTGCATCATTTGAATTGACACATACCCAGTTCTGCATTTCTGTTCTGGTATTCTATCTGCAGAAAAATACAGAACTGCAGGACTTCAAGTTACAAACAGGATGTTACAAGCTCAAAGTGACAACCATAACAAGTTATGGGAGGAGCAGATATTTGCAAGATATTCAAAGTCATCATCCTCCTCTGTCTTAATAGAAAAATTAAGAAGGAATTGCCAAGCACTGACACAGGTTGCCCAGGGGGTTGTGCAGTCTCAGTCCCCGAAGGTTTCAAGCCAGGCTGGATAATGCCCTGGGCAGCATTTGCTGACCTCATGGCTGGCCCTGCTTTGAGTAGGAGGTTGGACTACAAATCCCCTGAGGTCCCTTCCAAATGTGAACTGCCCTACAATCCTATGAGAAACAAACATCCAAAGCAGTCAGCAGACTAGAACATACAGACTTCTAAGATTAAGAGACTTGCAAAACACAGAATTAGCTGATCAACTGCACAGACACAGCAGGTTTTTCTTAATTTCTACTATAGTTTGTTCTATTTATACATTTGTGAAAGATCACTCCTGAAAGTCACCAGATGGCCTTTCCCCATGCCAACACACACACACATCATCAGTTCTATACCTATATATACTTTAATTCTCCATGGTTATGTCTGCTCTTTATGAGCGGTCAAAAGCCAGCAGCCTGTCTAGCCAGCCCATGGGATGGTAGATGGCAGCACAGAGACATCTAACAACTGTCTTCTGCATGCAAAGCATGCACAGACCAGCTGGAAAAAGTCTTTATAAGACAGAATGCAGAAATCACAAATAGCTAATCTGACAGCATCTCTTCCAATTTCTGCTTATTTAATAGTCTTCCTCCCCTCCCTGTTCCCATTCCCATCCCTTTCCCCCCCTGCTCCCGTCATTCACCTTTTGCAAGACATCATGAATTGCACTGGATTTCTCCTTTAACATCTCCACTATGCAACGGGCCTCATCTTCACTGAAGATCATATTCTTCATGGACATTACAAAGTCTTTAAATTTTACTTCAGCATTCTCTGCAACACAAGGGAGGATATATTTACTTTGGACTCCATACAGAATCATTTATTTTGCCTCGAAACAGCATGTGATGGGGTATCATTATGTATTAGATTTATTTTCAGTCTGAAATACCAAGAAGCAAGAGGTCATGAACATTCAGCAAAACCAACATCTCTCCAATTTAAATCCAAGAACAATCTGCCAGCTGATAGTTTTTGGGGAAAAAAAAATCCCACCACTTTGTTTGTACAGTTGGTAACATTTATAGTGTTGCTAGCAAGAAGACAAAGCATAACACAGATTTTGAAGAAAAAATAGCATAAATGTGAAAACTTGAAGTGTCCTTTCTAGTGTATTATGACAGTTATTCAAACTGAGCTCTCAACTGAAAGGATAGCCTGGCTCCACAATCAATATGAACATGACAAGTTAATGAATTTAAAAACTTGCACATTTCTGATTACAATAAATGGAAACCAGAAAAATAGTCCCTCAATGTAAGTTTAGAAGTGAACTACTGCAGAAGGAGTTCAGCAGAAGGAAGATAAATCAGTAATACCCCTCTTAATCGCTAAATGTTTGAAAAGACACATTGCCCTGGGTTCAGCTGTAACAGTATTTTTCTGTTTCCTAGTAGCTGGTGCAGTGCTTTGTTTCAGCTTTAGTCCAAGAACAATGCTGATAACCACAACTAACATACTGGTGCGTTAAGTAATGGTTACTTTGATCAAGGACTTTTCAGTCTCATGCTCTGCGAGTGAGGAGGGGCACAAGAAGCCCGGAGGGAGCAGACACAGGACACCTGACCCAAACTAGCCAAAGGGGTATTCCATACCACAGCACATCATGCCCAGTATATAAACTGGGGAGAGTCACCAGGAAGGGCAGATTGCTGCTTGGGTTGGGTATTAGTCAGCAGGTGGTAAGCAATTGTATTGTGCGTCATTTGTGTTTATTGCTTTTTTCCTTTCCCTTTTTAGTTTCATATTCTCTCCTCTTGTTATTTCCCTTATTATTAGTAGTAGTAAGTTTATACTGTACTTCAGCTATTAAACTGCTCTTAACCCATAGGGTTTACATTCTTTTGATTCTCCTCTCCATCCCACCTGGAGGCAGGGAAAGGAGGAGTGACAAAACAGCCGAGTGGTTCTGAGTTACCAGCTGGGCTTAAACCACGACACACATAGAAAGGAACACAATTCAAGTAACTATGCTCTAACAAGAACAAAACCAACATTGCTCATATAAAAACCAGGCTGCATGTACATAGGTCATTAGGTGGCCCCCTAACTTCAGTAAACAGAAGCACACCCAGTATCTCTTTCAAGTATCACCAGCGCTCAGCAACACATGAAAGGATGGGAGACACGCCATTGAAATGAGGCTAAACATCAAACTCAAACCTCTCCAGAGTTTGAAAAATAAGTGAAGAACAAAAAAGTGGTAGTGATTCCTTAAAAGAAATTATCAAGCATAAAAAAAAAATCACTGAATAACAGAATGGGGGGAGGGGAGGCAAGAAGAGGGGTAAACACCGAAAAATTCTAGCCCACATTCTCCTAGTCCTATATCCAACTTAAGTCTTGGCCACAGATCACATCATTGCTGCACTGACATAATTTTTTCCTGTTACCAGGAATCCTGGTACCATATACTGGTGTCATACCAAAATCTTAAGACCACAGTTCGGTTAGCCAGGAGTCTATAGTAGCTTGGCCTGGACCAGCCTTCAGGGAGCACCGGGCTCAGGCAGAAAGGCCTTGCCCTTGCATCCAAGAAGCTTACAACTAGAATAGTGAGAGATTTCTATATTGGGAGGGCAAATCCCAGCTGACACAGAAGAATTAGGAGCATAGAGAAGGTTACAGCTTGCAAAGGAAATGAGAAGGGATGGGTGCACATGAGAGGCTTTGAATGCTTCAGGGCAGTAATATGCAGCCATTGAGCTAGAAGCACAAGAGAAGCCTCAGGCAAGTGGGAATCTAATCTAGATACCAAAGTGAGTTGCTGGGAAGCTTTCAAGTGAGCATTTTAGAAGACAAGTCTAAAAAGAGATGTTGCCAAGAGTGCAGTGAGTGACAAGGCAGACACTGATGGAGAGCAAGCCTTCTGCACAAACCTGAGCCCCTGGGAATCACTGCTCAGTCACTTGGCTTCTCCTCTCTGGCTGCTCAGAAATCTGAGGGTCTTGCCTCACAGCTCAGTAAGTCTGGTACTGTTTGAGCAGGTCAGCAGCCTATTTAAAGTTTCAGGGTGGGACACAATGCTCATGAATCACTCCAGGCCTCTGTGGAAGAACATGAAGGAAGCTCCCCTGTCCCAACCAATTTCAAACTGCATTGAAAGGAAAAGTCAAAGTCCTCCTCAAAACTGTCAGACTATTTCCACTGGCAATTTGCTTCAGGTAACTGTGTTGCACCCAGAGATACACACTGCCTGTTCAGCCCCAGATAGCTGCATGAACAGCCCCAGAGCATATAGCCTGCACTCCCAAGTCTCAGGCAGGCTCCAACAGCCTGTACTGAAAGCTCTTGGTTTAGAGTCCATCCCTTAGCAATGCCTGAACCACCTACTGTAAAACTAGCTCACATGCATCTGTGTGGTCTGCGATCACCCATTTGCTTACTGTGAGGACACAAAAGCCTACAGTCAGCATTAAAAGGATTCAGATGGCACAAAGCCCTTTCAAGAGTGCCAAAGACAAGGGAGAAACGAGCACAGACAAGAACAAATAGTGTCCTGCAGCCACAAATGTTTTCTTCAAATCACTTCTTCCCAGTACATAAGAGGTTCCCCTTTCGCACATACACAGCATTCTTTCCCTCTTCAGGGTCACAAGCAGGCTATGCCAGAAAGAGTGCACTATCAGTTTCTTACCTTTATCTGTTTCATTCTTCAGTTTCTTGCCACTGCTCTTTTGGATCCCCTCATTCACATTTTGTTTTGGTACCTCAACCCCTTCTCGCTTTTCCAAAGGGCCAGCATCGGAATTATCCATCAATGGAATATAAGTAGTTGCTTGAATAAGAGGTTCATCCACCAGGACTGTAATCAAAAGTCCACAGGATGGGTTAAAGGTAATAATTAACATCAACATTTTTAGGAAAGATGCACAGCACATTAGAGAGAGTTGGATTAAAGCATTGGATTATTAACCTCAATAGTTATGCTTTTTATTTCTATTATCCTTCACAGCTTAACTCATTTAGCTCTTCAGGTAAGTTCATTAAATAAAGGTCTCTAATGCAAAGCAATTTAATAGCTTCAATTAAATTCCTATTTCCAAAGCTGCCTTTTAGCATTTTAACAAGTAGCAAAGGAGACCCTTTACAGTTCGACTTCCACTTCACTTTAATGAGAAAGTTGCACAGAGCATCAAGACTGGTTTACTTGTGGCTGCGTATGAAATCATTCCACATCCCTGAAGTGTTAGTAAACTCAAGTATTTTGTCCCTATTCTGTTAAAGGCTGGTACCTTACTGCCAGCATTTTCACTCAGATTACATCACCTGTGAACTAAACCATTCCAGCAAAATATACAGTAGGGACAGTAATCAAGCTTTTCACATGTAAACTCAACTATAATTAATGAAGGTATCATCTGTCAGAGCAGACTTTAGATATCATTAATATTCAGAGAGGTACCCAGAGGTACTGACCGACCTCTGGTCCTCGTTCACACAGCACTGCATAAATGTAGTGAGAATCAGTCTCTTTCCAAAGAACTTTACAGCCTGCGCTGCTGAGACAAAAAGCACGGGCGGGGAGAGGAAAACCAGGGACAACCGACATGGCCAGGAGAGCTGGATTTGCTGTTTGCCCAGCTCCTGAGCTGCTGGTCACACTGCCTGAAGTATGCAAGATGTTATATACAGAGCCATATTACAGCAGGAGAGCTCAGACTCAGCCAGCCCAGACTGAAAAGCTGATGAACAGATGCCACCCAGCAGACCAGAGAGAGAATGAACTGGGTGAGATGCAAGGTTTCAGGGATCAATGCAAGACAAATATGCATTCCTGGCTGCCAGAGTACCAGTTATAAAACACTTTCATGTTCTGGCTGCTGCTAAGGAGCAGAATAGGCCAGATGGACTTTTTGTGTCACCTGCTAGAGCTTTCCCACTTGAGCAGCCAGCAAACACCTGCAGATACAATGCAAGCTCAGAAGTGAGATCTCTAGCAGAAATATCCACCACCTAACCCATTTACCATCCTCACCTTTTCCCTTCCTCTCCTTATTAACTCCCCCTCCTTTCAAAATCTATTTATAATATCGATGAGACATTTTGCAGTGTCAGTAACATCTGAGATTCCCATAGTACTGTCTTAGCTAACCTGAATTCTTACCACAGCTAATTTTTGCTCTGTCATTTTGGAGAGGCAGCTTTAAAAGAAAACAGCTAGCATTCAAATAATGCATGAGCTATTCCCATGTAGCACCGACAGCTTAGCTTTAATGCTGGCTGAACTGGTACTGACACTTACTTGCCATATACAGACAAGTTTGTGGTGCATGAAATGCCCCACAAAGAGCAATGGACGCATCAGGAAAAGCATAAGAACACCCATAAAGGACAATCACATCATAGGTTCCCCATCAGCAAGTTCTTTCCAGGAATAATTTGAAAGCTTTCCAGCTGCTACAACATATAGGAACCCTGCACTACTGGGAACCTCTACCCTAGTCTGACTAGGGCCCGCTACTGATTTGGACCAATAACCTGCCCAACGCATAAAGGAAACTGGTCAACAGTGTGTATTCAAGAAGCAGTCCATCAGCTGCCAAGTTCTTCATAGCTGTCCCAGCACAGAAGAGTTTTGAGAAGCTAACAACGTGGCCTCACAGAACTTAATGGTCACGTTCTTCCCAAGAGCTACAGGGACAACAGCACTAATTGTAAAAAAAACAAACACAAAGGCACACTGAGCCAAGAGGAGACAAGAAACAGCATCTTGGCAGAAAACGAGGGATGACGAACAGTAAAGGCCTTGACAGCAAAGACGAACAGTTTATGCTGGAGAATCAGCTAACAAAAGGACAATGAGAGAAGAACGCGGTCAAAGCAACTGCCTAAAAAAAAAAACAAAAACCAAACTGCAATACTGTTTGAGGCAGAAACTGCAGCAGTTCCAGACATGCCTTAATTAGAGCTACTTACAGCCTGCTCAGCTTATACTGAAAGTCAACACATTACTCCTCAATTCAAGCACAAATGTTTGAATCGAAAAGAGCTCAGAAAGGTTCACAGCATCATCCCATGTTCAATGGTACCAGATGTTCATAAAATTGAACAGTACCTCAGGCTGAGCAATCTCTCCTACCTGGAATTCCTGCTTTTTCAAATTAAAAGTGTTATTCTGTGAGTTTCTTTTCCAAAGCAAGAGAAACTGAAGTATGGATGGCAAAAAGGCTTGTTAGGTTTATCTGAACCAAGCCTGTATTCTCACCATTATCAACTTTCTGCTTCTTTGCAGAGACTTTCTTCCTTCCAGACACATTTTCTTGCTTTATCTCCTGATGGAGCAGCACTGGGTCTTGTTTTTTGGCAGTAGATACAACAGAATCAGTCTTAGTATCTTGATCATCTGTAACAGATAATTAAGACAATACACTCTTCTGTATATTCTCATTATTACTTTTAAATCAGTAAGTCTGGAATAGCCACAAAGTCCACTCCCAGAAAAAACACTCATTTTTAAATCAGAACATGAAGTTATCCATACATATGTACACACATACACTCAAACACATACACTTCCCGTACCAGATGAAACCCCCAAGCAATAGAAAACTTCAGCAGAGTCAAGAGCCACAGCACCTAGTGTTTTGACAGACAGGAATCTTATCTGCAAGCAGAACATACAGCAACACAAGGAAGTTTAACAAATCCAATCCAGGTTTTACTGTGACGGAGCAGACAGCACGCATTACCCATATTAGTTTCTTATTTGCAAGAAGTATTTTTCCTCCCCCCAATGAACCCACTTGGGTACTTTAAACACACACCCCCAACAGCTACTGGGACTGTGAGAAGCAGAAAATAAGTGTTTCACATAAGGGAACTGTTCTTTTTAGAAAAATTTCTCACTAGAAACAACTCTTATCTTTTTGGACAGCCTGTGCTATATAATATTGTCAGAGCCGACACACACAGTTCAGGGTTATGGTGTTAGCTCCTGCAATCAAGGATAAGAGTTAGTTGTGGCTGCCCTCAGAACAGCACTTGCAGACCACATTTTAACCATGCCACAGAGATTTTTCAGAGAACACCCACAAACGAGATTTGATACTGGTTTTGGTGGTAGTGGGTGGGTCTTTTTTCTCCTTTTTGGTTTTGGGTGTCTTTTTTTTTTTTTTCAGAAAAAGAAAAAATCCACCACATCAAGCAGCAATGTCATTCTTTTAACCTCACTCCCTGCAACAAACCTGTTACGCCTGCACCTCAAAAGGGTGATGTGAAAGTACCTCGGCTTTCATTTATTTCTGAAACTGGGTATTTTTATTCATTTTTAACTCCTAACTCTATGCTGACACATGTCAGCTTCTGCTGAGGATACAGTCAAGACAGTCATAGGCAATTCTGACTACAGGCTTTGGTCTATTCTAGGTTGGATGTTTCAGTTACAACGGCTGGACCAGTTTTCTTTCAGCATTAGTTCCATTCAGTTACAGAGGTGTAGCAGGTGGGAAGCAGCTGTAAGTGCTTCTTTCCATGAATCAGCCACCAAACACCTCTTTGTACATTAAGTCTGCACTTAAACAGTGATTTATTTTGCACAGTCTGCAATGGAGTTTCTCTAGATGTGCTTCCTTATCAGAGAAGCCACTCTTAGGACTTCACTTTCCCATAGCTTGACATTACCATGCATGCAGCAAACATCTAATTTCAGGTAATCAAAATTTTGACAGCAGAGATATGACCTACTCTGTTCCACTCAACAATCTTTTAATAGAAGAAAGTAAGGACAGGAGGAGGAAAAACAGAGCATTGCTGCCAGATGAAAAACAGGGAAAAAAGCATAGCCCATAAAAAGGAAAAGGTTAGAAGTGAGCCTTTGCCCTGTAGAGATCAGGCAGAACAGTTGTGAGAGACACTCTGTGGCCTTGCAAAAAGCAGAACACAGTTTTGGCGTTCTGTGCAAGAAGCATATGCAACATCAGATACCCATTCCATTTTTCTGCTTCTTCTGCCCAGGCTTCTTCTTAGATGCTGCTGATTCAGATGGTGGAGTGGGCTGTTTTGTAACAGGGACTGGATCTACTTTCTTGCCTGAAGACTTGGATCCTTCCGACTCCTTAGTTACGTGATCATCTTGAACAGCCTTATGCTTCTTCTCCTTCTTCTTCCGTTCTCTAATGCCAGTAGATGCTTCGGTCACGCTCAAGGGAGCAGGAGCGATGTGCTCTTCATCTGTACTCAGGGCATCAGAGAGCTTAAAGTCCCGAGGTGTACTTTCAGAGTCAGATTCATGGATGTTCCCATTCTGAGCTTCTTTCTTCTTGTTCTTCTTCTTCTCCATTTTCTTTTTATCAGTCTTGGTAGGTGGAAACTTTAGGTCCCTTTTCTGTTTTGCAAGGACTTCATCATATAAAGTTTCTTTCATGAAAAGCCAGAAGAAGAGGAAGATGACTGTAATAACCACAGAAGGAATGAGGATGATAAAGTAGGTAGACTCGTAGAACTCCATTGTGCTTTTGCTCTGCTATATTAAAAATCCTATGGGAAAAAAAAAGAAAAAATTAGGTTTTGAACAGGTTTTCCCCTCAATATTATTTCCTCCACCAATCACAGGAATAAAAAAAGCTCCCTCATTGTTTTAGACAGGCCTTAAAATAGCCTTTAATAAAATTACCAAACTATATCACGGAACAATTTCTGTAATCATTTACCATTTCCCTCAAAATTGCTAGCCTGGATAGGAAGGAACTGCAGTTTGCAAGACTGCAGATCTTAGAAGAGAACAGTTCTCCTCTTACCTTACTTTTATTCACCTTCCTCATTCTTCCTTCCCAAGTGAATTTCAGGAAGTTAAAGCTTTTGATTTCAGAAATGAGACAGCACTTTCTGAAGCTCTGAAATAAGGGCCAGTACATACAAAGAAACACTTTTTTCTTGCCATAAATCAAACATAATGAATTAAGACTTTTATCTTGGCAAGTGGGAGTTAAATTTCAGCTTCCTTTTGTTCCCAGATTTACGACAGCTTCAGAAGTAGAATAAGAGGGTAAAGGGAAAGAGCCCTAAATTTTAGTCAACCATAGAAAACTCAGGTATTTTCAAACCTGCTTTTTGAAGTCTAAAAACCAGCTTTAAACTCATGAAATATCCACCCATTTATAGGAAAACAGGAAGATCTGTTACTTATTTGCACATGTAACAGCGTACGACTTCTGGGTACCAAGAGACCAGAGGACTGTAGGGTAATTTGCTGAAAACACTACTTACAGCCTAAACTTTTTCTTTTTTAAAGCAGGTATCACAGAGTTTAAAGAAGAGTCAGAATTAAGACAAAACCCTAACTCTGGGGCAAAGACAAGCCAGATTTTCCCATTTCAGAACTGATCACTACAAGCAGACCTGGACAGGAAAAATCCAAATTCTCTCTAAACTGTTTGTTCCAAAGAGGGGTAGGAGGAGAGCACCAACCATAATCAAAACTCTAATTGAGAACAGCCCTGAGGAGGACATGGGGGTGCTGGTTGATGAGAAGCTCAACATGACCCAGCAGTGTGCTTGCAGCCCAGAAACCAGCTGCATCCTGGGCTGCATCACCAGCAGCATGGCCAGCAGGTTGAAGGAAGTTTTTCTCCCTCTCTACTCTGCTCTCATGAGACCAGATCCGCAGTACTGGGATCCCCAACATAACAACGGCATGGACCTACTAGAACAAGTCCAGAAGAGACCAAAGACACTCAAGAGGGCTGGAGCACCTCTCCTATGGAAACAGGCTGAGAGACCTGGGCTTGTTCAGCCTGGAGAAGAGAATGCTCCTGCGAGACCTTAGAGCAGCTTCCAGTGCCTAAAGGGGCTGACAAGAAAAGTTGGAGAGAAACTTTTGACAAGTGCCTGCAGGGACAGGACAAGGGAGAATGGCTTTAAACTGACAGAGGGGAGATTTAGATCAGATATTAGGAAGAAGTTCTTCCCTATGAGGGTGCTGAGGCGCTGGTACAGGTTGCTCAGAGAAGCTGTGGCTGCCCCATCCCTGTCAGTGTTCAAGGCCAGGTTGGACGGAAGTTGAAGCAACCTGGTCTAGTGGAAGGTGTCCCTGCTCATGGCAGGGGGGCTGGAACTAAGTGATCTTTAAGGGCCCCTCCAACCCGAACTGTTCTATGATACTAATTAAGCAACTGCAATTCCTGATTTACTACTTCAGTTTAAAAACTGCCACGGAAAGCATGTGCTTCAACTACATCTTTCTCTACACAGGTAGAAGACTCAACTATCCCTTGGGAGAACCATTCTCTTGGGAACAAACAGCAAGGGATCTAAGGCCCTCTACCCCTCCTTCATCTTTGTCATCTTCTGTGGAACTACTGCCCAACCACAGCATTCCCCAACACAGCTACCACATGCGAAGCCCCTCAAGGAGACATGGGGAAGCTTTTACTGGTAGTAACGCCAGGCACAGTTACACATCAGTCTGCCCTTCTCCTCAACCAACTTGAGGATGAGAGCTTCACACCAGCTTACACATGTGAGATGACACATAAAAAGGCAGCCAGAACTGCCTCACACCTTAAAGCAATATTGCTTGGTTATTTTCACTGCCGCTTATAGAAAGATGTACCTACTGAGGGCACAGAGAATAAAGTTCATGTAGAAGTTGCATGGTGCAGGGAGAAGACAGGCTCTCCTTGCTTCTGTGCAGACAGAGCATTAACGTTTAAAAAGCTGATAGTACTACATTTAAGGTCATTTCACCTCAACTCCTGGCTGTGTTGAAAGCTGCTATCATAAATTAGCTTGCCATCCTGCCACACTGGCAGGAGCTTGGTTTGGAGCCTGGCTGTAGCTATTTAACAGCTTCTAGACAGAAAGGAGTTCCTGTAATAATT
>JANHGB010072804.1:0-18680 GCA_026283785.1 Coracopsis vasa
AGTTAATATTCAGCCACTGCTATGACTTCAAATTGCTAAAAACAATTTTTAGAATATAGATACATCTTATTTTTAAGATGGTTTAAAGAGATGGACCAGTATTTAATATATATTTTTATATATATATGTGTGTGTGTGTGCTAGATGTCCTTCTGCTAACTATTTGAAGTCTATCATTCAAAGCCAAATCTGGCCTCAATGACCTTTTTTACAAAGTAATACAGCTTTCCACATCAGATATCAGGAAGAATTACGCTGTAACTGATTCAATGGTAAATTATGATAGTTTAAAGCAAATTCTAGCCCTAAAAGTTAATAAATTATCACTTGATGAACATAGTCAAATTTGATTTCCCAAATTTGATGGGCCCAGGTCCTGGGCATAAAGTACTTTAAATCATTATTTATGCTAAGAAAATATGCAAATTTTAGTTTATGGCCAAAAGCCAACTAAATAAAACATATGCTCATTATATTTCTCCAAGTCTTTATTCTGGCATTATCACGGAGTTTAAGCAATAGCGAAAACAAATAATTTCTACTGAAAGAACAAATGAGTGGGTGGACAGAAGATACTGAACAACTAATTAGATGTATTTAGAAAACATTTTGATTATTTTATATCATTAACTTAGTCAAAATTTCAGTTCAAGCCTGCACTCATCATCTGCTTGCATTTTGACAAAATCATTGGAGCAAAGTTCACTTCTTTGATGTTTTTAGAATAGTAGATCATTAAATAGAAGTATTTTTAACAGTAATTTAAGGGGTAAACACTATCCACTGACCAGGGACTAAGTCATAGCAATTATGCAGGCATTTTGGGTCCAGGTAATGGGTTCCAAAGTCGGATAAGTTTTCCTTTAAGAAACAACCCATTGAAAGAAAAGCACACAGTTCTTTTATCTCACTTGCATTGTCAACTCCCCCCCTCAAAGCCACTTTTCCCTCTCCTTCTGGTCAGGCTACAAAGACCCAGTACCATCTGAGGTAGCCGAATCCCAGGAGTGGTTGTTTTCCATCCATAGCTCTAGCCAAGAGCAACACCTGAGTACACATTTCTCATGGGAACCAGGATGCACACACATGCGCAAACACATGTCCATGTGGTTAGCCATCCAGATATAACCAGACAGAGGGCAGAGCCTTTTCCAGTATACACACAACCAACACTCATGTAAAAAGCACAGACAGTACCCTGTTCCTCCTCTTTGTCTTATCTAGATCAAGAGCCACTGGTAGAATAAATATACACACATCGCAGGTCTTTTTCATAGCTGACCTTGGACCAGTTTATACAGTAACCAGCCCTCAGACCCCAGTCCCCTCCACTTGCTGAGCCTTGAACCCATGAGTGTCTGAGGTTTTTGGTCACACTCTCATGGCTGGTACCAAGCTTGAATTTCACTACCCTTCACATATACACAGAGAATAGAGAAGACACAGAAAAGGTAGAAATTGCATTTAATAACGCTATACGATTGACTGCTACGATCTCAGAGGGCTCAGTCAGGTAACTGTGCTTACCAGCAACTTGATAAACTTAACCAGACCCTTCTTCCCCTTTCCTTAACACTTTCCCTTCCTTGCCTACACATCTCATAATACTTCTCACACATTATCACAAAAAAGCCCCCAAACCTGTCACAATCTCAAAATTCTTCTGTCTCTCACCTTGTAACCCACTACAAATAACCACCTTCAGTTTGCATGCTACCCCGGTGAAAGCTTCTTTTGTTGACTCACTGTGAGTTTCCCTGTTTCCAGACACCAATAACTCTGTGATTTACATATCTTTGTGTGTATATTGTGTGATACGTTGCCTTTTAATTGCTATTTTTGGATCATGGAGGAAAAATCCCACCTGATTTGTCGTATGTTTGTGGGGATGTGCATGTCTTGTGGGTGAGAAACTTTTCACAGTTTTGTAACTATAAACAACATTGACTTAATCAAGGAGTCATTAAGCTAATTTCTAGACTGTTTAAGATTAAAACAATATTTCATTTAAACTTTTCTGTTGTGCATGTCTGAAACATTATTATGACATTCAGTTATTGAAAAATGTCTCCACCGTTTTGTGCACAAGGACAAAAGAAAGACTGGCAACATATACGAGTAAATATTGCCGAAGGTAAAACTGGAGTGACCCGAGCACTTTTATAGGACATCCACACTTTGGGCTGCCTCCTCCAGGAGATATCTAAGGAATAATGGACACTGACACTGCAGAACCAGCTGTATCCTGTGGATTAACTATGCTTTATCAGAAAGGTCTTTAAGCTTGATTGACTAAAACACTGGCAGAGATTTTAAACTGAAATCAAGCTGACTCCCCCCCACCAAGGGCAACCTTGTAAATACATTATGATTACCTGTTTTATTAATACAACTTTTGGATAAATTGAAAAATTTTATTGATTTATTCATAATTATAACCTTTATCTGAGAACTGCATTGTTGCATCTTTTATTAGCTTTCAGAACTTGTAGTAAATTTGCTCAGTTACATGCCTGAACACTTGCAAATTTACTTTCACATCCTTTTTCATAAAATCAATAGAAAGTATTAGAAGCTAGTTTATTCCACCAAATTACACGATTCATGAATCCTGTACACAAAAGTCATGTTCGGGTAGGAAGGCAGAAAGTCTGCAAAGGCCTTGCACGTATTTCTAAGTAAATACCAAAGTTCCTGGAAGGGAAACCTTCATTTAGCAAATACGGAAGACAAGTGGAAAACACTTGTGATGTTGTGTTAGGACTTCCATTAAAGCACAGCAACACTACTATTACTAGACAACTGTTAGCAATTTCAATAGAAAGTAATTAATTTTATATATATACATATATGTATATAAAATATATGTGTGTACATATATATAAGTATACACATATATATCCATATATATTCTTTCCTAGTTTATTATATTAATTATATTACTCTCCATTTGGCCTAACATTGATATCAGTGGAGGGAAATTGTGGTGCTAACTGCTAGTATGGTTTCCAGAATCCAATGGTACAATCTTGTTTAACAATAAATGGAGAGAATTCATGCTTAAAGGGCAAAGTAATAACTGTTCTCCTTGTGCCAGAAAAGAGGAACTTGAGAACTCTGGGGTGATGACAAAGTAAATTGCACAAATAAAAACCAACATAAAATGGAAAGTAGGTTGTGTGAACTCTGGAAGCAAAAGCATGAAGAAAAAGCCATTTCTGTTGACAAGAAAAGATATTAATTTTGCTGTCAGCTGCAGTGTTATTGCACATCAGGGAACAACTAAGGAAGAATGAGTAGATGAAGTATCTAATTCTACTGAGAGTGACTCTTTGCAAGTAATCATAAACTTCAATAAGAAACAGTCGATCAAAATCATTGCTGTTATATGGTTAGAAATTGTTCACCCAAATATAACATTAATGAATTTGTTAACAGGCCAGTCTGCACAAGGTTGATAATAAAAACATTCCTATGACTTGTTTGGAACTGTAAGAGAGAGACAGTAAACTTGTAACTTGCTAAAATACATTCACACAAAAAAGCCTTCTTAAGGCTTTGATCATGCATGATCAAAAAAGAATGAAAAGTAAGGCTTGCTATATTCTCACAAAAGAGGTCAGAACAGTGAAGATTCAGCTTAGGTATAGTGAAAAATTCTTATACCTGTCAGTTAAACTTAGCATTTAAGGAAAGCTCTACAAAAATCTAAAGACAGCTCTGGAATTATGCTGAGAGACGAAGAACTCTCAATGTACCTCAACAGTTTCTTCCAACTGGAAATGTAAACAGAAATTTGTTATAAGCTGGTTGCCTTAGTACCAGTAATGTAAATTAAATGCTACAAATACCTGAGCAATAACTAAGGTGATAGCCTGTGAACTTGTTGCCTGTGAGAAGTTCTCTGTTCCTGTGTTGAACCTCAGAGACATAATGACCTCAAAGCAAATGGAAACATGTTCAAGATTCAGGCTAAATGAATATTTCAATTAAAAAGTCATCTTTTACAACTGTCACTCGGCAATCACGTTAAAGTATTTAATTTTACTCTATCACTGCAGACTTTGAAAACATGGGTTCATGTATACCTGCGAGTTTTTTTCTACCCGTCTTTTTTCCACATGGGATGCTGATGAATACCATAGCACTAAGTCAGAGCATATCTGGATGCCAAAACAATGAAGTGCTGGCACTTGGTTTATGACCTCTGTGGTTATTACTATGAGCACAACCAGTACTCAAAAGATCCATGCTGATTATACACTCATTAAGCATAAAAGTAACAAAACAAATAAACCAACAATTGTTATGAATACATATGAATATATATATGCATGCATTCATTTGGTTGTTGTAATGACAGGAGTGCTGAGGAGGAAACAGATGATCTTGTTGCTTTAGGGAAGTATTTCAGCATGCCATTCAACACTGACAGATGCAGCACTACCGCAAACTTTATTGTACTTTATCACGTGTATCCAAATTAAAGTCTACACCTATGGTTTATACATAGCTCCTCCTTGCCTCCCCAAAAACACCAAGGTTACACCTTATTGCTGTGAAAAGTGAAGGACCAAACAAGAAAAGAAGTAATTATTTATATGCACTCTCAGAACATAAAATTCTCTGTAAAGACAAAGGCACCCAAACTATATAAATATTTTTTGGAAAATAAAGGAAAAGATATGATTGACTATTTCAGTCCCACCAAGAAGACAGCTCCTTGTCACTGATGGATCCTGATTTGAGAAGCCAGTTCACTATACACTAACAAAAGTTATCAAGCCATTGAAAGTTTACTGTGCTTGCTACATCTTTATAGTATTAAAGTTAATACATTACAATGTCTTCATCTCTGCGGCTATCTCCTCTTGGTTGCCTAGCATAGTGCTTTCTGTTGCAATACCTCATTCAGCATTGGCATGGAAACAGGGATGGTGTCATAGTTTCATCTTTATGACTACATTCCGAGAAGAACAAAAAATAAAAGTTGTCTCCCTGAAAATCTATTTTAAAGGCTGTTACCTTTTGCTTTTCACAACTGTAGCAGTAAAGCTGTATGAAAGTCATATTAGTCAGAATAACTGTTTCAAGCTGTTACTGATAAATGTGGAAAGCCCTAAAAAATTCTCCTTTGATGTTTTGTTTCTAATAATGACACCTCTCTTCAGGGAAGCACAAGCTGTGTACTGTCTGTAGAGAAGCAGAAAGCCCATTGCCTCTGTAACATCTGCCTATAGGTTACAGAAGACATCATCACTTCTGTAAACTGCTGTTTTGAAAGGAAAAGATTACAGTCTACAATTTACACGTTTTGCATAGTGAAAGGTGATAAAAGTGGCTAGGTAGAATACATGGAACCTTTTCTGACAGTTCCTGTGTAATTTGCCATTCAGATACTATTAAATTATTTTCTACTTTGATATAGCTAATTCAAAAGATAAATAACAAGTATTTATAGGGACAGAGCACAAAGCAGTCTTTGTTCCAGATCACAGTGTCGTGACTGTTATCACTATTTAACTAATGTACTAATTAGTGTATCTTAAGAGAATCAGATAAAATAAATGTATGAAATGGAAAGAAGCCAATCGTCAAATTTATAACAATAAAGATAATACAGATAACACTCAAATATGGCTCTCTGACTTCAACTTGAAGCTGACACACATAGTTTATTAGTCTGGTCCTTCACATCTACCAGTAAAATAGCACATATTTTAAGCTTACTGTTAATCCTACTTTGGTAAATTGTATTTAAAAACCTCTAAAAATAATTCTAGTCCTATTTATCCTCCTACTTGTCAACATAATCATAGATTACCTTCAGGTAATTTCCTGTAAAATGTTTACTTCCTACATCCATGGCTTTCAGCAGTCTGCATTCTACTTAAAAACACTAGCAACTACTCCTGGAAAGCACCTAGAAAGAAATTTTCATCCAACAAATAGAAAAGTAAGATGAAGTAAAGGGTTAGAGATTGCTCTGTCCCTGCTTTACACCAATAGCCACAAACACTGAAAACTGTGCCATTCTACAATATTTTAAATTCAGTTTCAATTCGACATGCAGATGCACAAAACCAAAAAACCCATGTTTTTGATAATTAAATTACAAAATCCATACGGATTTCCTGTGTCATTTCTATGTAAATGGCAATATGAAACATAGAAGTCATCACACATACTTTGGCATACATCTCAAAGAGCGTGCCTTTATCATCTTCATGCATTAATCATTGTCTTCTTTAGAGAAGCTGAATTTCTTTTGACCAAAATGCGACATTTCCATGCCACACAAAAAAATCCAAAAAACCCAAAACAAAAAACTAGCCAATTAACAGCAGGCAACACTTGCCTATAATGGTGAGATACACTTGCTGAGACTCAGGGCTAATTGAATTTGTGTTCCTTTGGACTCTGTATTATGTATCATTTCAGATATTTCTGTTGAAAAATACCTTTTAAAAATCACCAAAAGTAACTGCAGATTTTTAGAAAGCTTATGAGACTAAACTGAAACACAGATCCCATATAGATCACAATTGTCTAAGCTTGAGATTTTAGTTTGTGCTGTTTTCTTTATTGCTGACTGGGGAAGAGCAAATTCAAATTGCTCTACATTGCTCATACATCCAATTAATTGGAAAAGAGAATCAGTGGAGAACAATCTAGTTTGCTTGTTTAGTGAAAAGTCTTATCACAGATACCACATTTTTTACAAAAAATATTTCTAAGACATATCATTGCACATAGACCAATGTGTTTTAGGGGAATGCAATGGAAATTATTTCACCCTAATGGTATTGAATGGATCAAAGTTAAGATGCACATACAGCTGTTCCTCAGCTAATATTTGCTATAAATCAATTATTTTATTTCAGGAATTTACATTCTCTTATGCCCTGAAGCTGTGTAGTCCCTGGTATTCATACCCTCCCCACCTCATCCTAAATTACATGTATCTATTGAACTATAGTCATTTGGCATAAAATCCAAACTTTCACTTAGAAAAAAAGAATATAAATGTCAAGGTGACCTACCTGTTTATATTCTTCGATGTATCAGCACTCAGCACAATAAAATCTGTTCTTTTGACTACACTTCAAGGCATTGCTTATTACTAACATAACTGAATATGCATTCCTTTTATAAAGTACTAATTGGATGTTACTTCTGACCACACTTCCAGTCACATGAAAATTATCAAGTAACCTTGTACATTCTTACATGCTTTTACACACACACATTTGCTTTTTGAAATGTTTTATATCTCCAAGAGCAGGTCAACTGCATATGCTTTACTCTCATTACTTGTTCCAAATGCAGACATGTCTTTTCCCAACTGCTTTGCATTTCCTAGCAACTAATAAGGGTTCCCAGTAAAATTATTCTGAAATTTAACAATGACTTATTGTAAACCACTAAATGGCTTCTTTCAACATTATGAAAATATACTCCTATATCTGATGGTTCTTTTCACCTGGAACCAAAGGCATCTGAACCTTGACTTATAATGCCTTCTGAATGTTACCAGAAAGTATTAAAACTACAGGAAATACTTAGCAGGGCAGACAGAAAACAGGCATATAACATTCATATAGTAAAAAATATTTATGCTTTGTGTGAATATTTACTTCTAGTTAAGCTGGAAAAACTTTTCACATTAAAAAACCCACACATTCCTTACCAAATTTTAGAGTTACTATTGTTATGAAATACATGATAGTGTCAGATGATTCTACTCAATAGTGAAATTTTCATATGAAAAATTGCTCATGAATATTATAAGGCTACATTTAAAATTTAGTATTTTGTCATTGATGGTGAGAAGGTTATTGCATGGAATACCATCTCAACTTTTCAACTATTTAAACTTTTGCAAAGTAAGAGAAAAGGCAGGTATTTTGCTCACATTTACTCCCATTTTCAAATACCTCTCTAGAAAACTGGATGACAAATCAATGAGGGAGTAACTATAAAAGAGAACCATTCTTTGGAATTTTCAAATACAGGTGTCATACTTCCCACAAAAATTTTTAAACAAGATTGTAGGAAAACAAATGCTGGAATTTTAACTCAATAAACAGCAGGATTTTGTTCTCCAGCTATTGTTTCACAAATAAACCTCTCAGTTATTCAGGAGAAGTACTAAAAAGAACAATGAAAATATAATTTCTCCAGAGAGACTGCAGCAATAAAACTACACTGGACACCATCAGAAGTACATAGAATCACAGAATGGTTTGGGTTGGAATGGATCTTAAAGATCATCTTGTTTCAACCCTCTGCCATGTGCAGGGACACCTTCCACTAGACCAGGTTGTACAATGCCTTGTCCAACCTGGCCTTGAACACTGCCAGGGATGGGGCAGCCACAGCTTCTCTGGGCAACCTGTGCCAGTGCCTCACTACCCTCACAGGGAAGAATTTCTTCCTCATATTTAGTCTAAATCTACCCTCTTGCAGTCTAAAGGCTTCTCCTTGTCCTGTCCCTACAGGCCTTTGTAAAACATACATTTTAAAAAAATTAAACATGATCCCATGCATATTTGCTAAGCCAAGCCAAGCCAAATTTCCTTTCTTTTACCTGAAGGATGGTCTCCTGCCCCCATCACACACCTTAAATTGCAGTTTATTTGCCTGTCTGCATATCCCTTTCCAAACAGCTTGGATAAAATTTGTTATAATTAATTGCTTCACATGCTTGCAGAAGCAATCAACAGTAAGACTGGTTGAGATACCTTTTTAATACTTTTCATTAGGAATGACAAGATGGTAAGGGTCAAAGCTTGAAAATAGAAATAAAACTATCTTTCTCATTTACCTTTGATTGCAAGGAACTCTTTGTTAGCCTTCATTATTCTCAAGACTTATACACAGTAAAATTCTCATGTGCCTGTCCTGTAAGGGCAGGGATTAAGATTTATAGAATGGTTAGGGTTGGAAAGGACCTTAAGAACATCCAGTTCCAACACCCCCTCACACCTCACACTAGACTAAGTCCAACCTGGCCTTGAACACTGCCAGGGATGGAGCATTTACCACTTCTTTGTGCAACCTCACCTCCATCACCACCCTCGAAGTAAAGAATGTCTTCCTCATATCTACCCTGAACTTACACTGTTTAATTTTAAACCCATTACTCCTTGTTCTATCGCTACAGTTCCTGATGAAGACTTGTAGGCCCCCTTCAGATACTGGAAGGCTGTTATGAGGTCACCACACAGCTTCTCTTCTCCAGATTCAACAGCCCCAACTTTCTCAGCCTATCTTCATATTGGAGGTACTCCAGCCCCCTGATCATCCTCACAGAACCTCCTAATGGCTTGCACCAACAGCTCCATGTCCTTTTCATGTTGAGAACTGGTACCAGAACTGTACACAGTACTTCAAGTGGGGTCTCACAAGAGCAGAGGAGAGGGGCATAATCACCTCCTTCAACCTGCTGGTCATGCTCCTTTTGATGCAGCCCAGGATACGGTTGGCTTTCTGGGCTGCGAGCGTACACTGAAGCTGGCTCATGTTCAGTTTCTCATCGACCAACACCCCCGAGTCCTTCTGCACAGGGCTGATCTGAATCTCTTTCAAATGTAAAAATATTTATCTCTGACCTGACTATTATTGCCCAGGAAAATGATCCAGAAGTTATAATATAAAATACTATATCAGTTCAGTACTGACTAGCGATCATAGAATCATAGACTGGTTTGGGTTGGAAGAGAGCTTTAAAGATCGTGTAGTTCCCCCCTGCAATGAGCAGGTTGATCTTCAACTAGCTCAGGTTGCTTAGAGCTCTGTCCAACCTGACCTTGAATGCTTCCAAGAAGGGGGCATCGACCATGTCTCTGGGCAGCCTGACACCCTGTTATATTTTAGTTTCTAAACCACCTTGGTTGACCTTCACTGGGATTACTTCAGTATGTTCATGTCCTCCTGTACCAGGGAGCTCAGACTGGACATAATACTGCAGAAGTGCTCTTGTGTGCTGAAAGCACTGTGTTCTTGCCAGCTACAGTGTATTAACAAAGCTCCTTATGTGGCTAGGTGAAATTGGTTCAAGAGCACACTGCTAACTCATGATCCAGCTCTTGTCCATGATGGCTCCCACATTCCCCTCTGCAAAGATGCTTTCGAGCTCTTTTGCCACCAGCCTGCAGCTGTATGGAGCTTTTGTTTGTGCAGGACTCAACCTTTGTCTTTGCTGAGCTTTCCTGTTTTTGTCAGAACCTTTCTCCATCCATCAAGATCTCTTTCAATGCTAGTTCTATTCTCCTGTGCACCAACCACTCCCCTCAATTAGGTATCACCACAAATTTGATAAGCATGTACTCCAGTCCACCATATCATTAATGAAGTCTTTCACTTGGGCAGTATTGGCCCAGATGTTGATCTCCAAAGGACACCGCTGGACTTTGAACTATCAGCCTCCTAGTCATATCAATTTCCCACCCATCTTATAGTCAACTTTTCTAGCCCCTATCTCACCAATCTGGCTATTTTGACATAGGAACCCATGCTAAAAAGAACTTGCTAAAAACCAGAGTAAACTATATCCCCCATTCTCATTCTTGTCACTTTCATATGGATTCATGTGCTAACAGGAAGGTAGAACTTAACCTTATGGGGATTCCAACATGGAGATAAAAAAGGCAGATGAAAAAAATCAGAAAAACTTGCTAGGAAGTAGAATTCCTAAAACCAATTCTAAGAGAACCCAACATTTGGGACAGTATACATTTTGCCCAAACATTTAAATATGCAACAATGAAAATACAATAGGAGCAACTGTATAACATACATTAGAATACATCTATTCAAGGCTGTGAAGATGTTAAAAAAAATCATGAGCAGTTACCCTAAAGCTACAGGAAATGAGCATATCAATTTGTTTTTTAAAGGAAATGCATGTTCATACATCTCCGTGCAAGAGTGACGAGCTTGGTGCAAGGTCATGAGTTACCTGTGTTTTGAATAAATGATATCTTACAGCAACATATGCTACAGTTGCAGAAATCCAAGTATTATGGTAGCTCAGTCATAACAAAGCAAAGAAACTAATAGGCAATTTTAAATCCTTTGTCCCTCTTGCTGGGTAACAAGCGTTTTTCTGGTAGAGTTTTTTTGTTTTGTTTAACTAACTGTAGGAGACAACTTGTATCAATGCAATTAGAAATACAAATTAAAGAAAAAACAATTAGATAAAACAAATCATACATTAAGAGGTCGGGGTAGTTATTGGGGAACAAAGTAAAAATGTTTAAATCTTTTAGGTATCTTCTCCCTTAAATAAAAAAAAAATAAAATCTTATGGTAATAACTGAGCTAAATTTAGACCTATAATGTGGAATGAAACTACTGCTCAATTGATATGGCTTAGAAAAATAGGAAGGTAAAACTAAACTTTTTTGATTACTAATTTTTATATTAAATTAGCATATCTGGTGCTTTAAAACAGCTGATACTCTGGAGATAATTTTTCTTAGGTCTCAATATTTTAATAGATACTCATGGTATGAAAGAAATTACAAATCAGCATGTTTTCTATTAAATTATCAGCTACAAGTTGAGGTATTTTGTGCTATTTCAGATACTTACAAAATTATACAGTCCAATATTTTGATGCAATGAGATAATTCTCACTTTTAGTTTTTATATAATAACTGACCACAATTGCAGTAACTGGAGCTCATTACTTCTGCATTTTTTTGTTTCACATGTAGACACCAAAAGAAATCCCATCAAACCTTCTTCTAGGGAGATTTTGCTATAAACAATAAAATAACAAAAAAATTATACCTCCACACAGGATTGGCTGGCCTGAGAAGTTCTCTATCAAAAAAAAAAAACAAACAAACAAAAAAAAAACCATAAAGAATTTTCAGAAAAATAATATACTACAAACTAAAAAAATATGCATTAAAGCAAAAATCATCCTTGGTAAGTAAAGAAGAAAATTGTATTAAAAATTCTTTGTATATTCAAAACTTGGCTGGATATGTCCCTGAGGAGTAGGATCTAACTTTGAAGTTAGATCCAACTTAGAGGTTTGCCCTGCTGTGAACAGGAGGTTGGACAGGCTGACCTCCAAAGGAACTCTACACCCTAATTTATTCTGATTCTAGCTCTGGGAAATAGTACACATGGAAAAAAAAATTTCAGAACTAAATTAGGAGAGAAAGTCATATCCTTACCTTACTAAGATTTCAACCAATATAACATGTATTTCAATATAGCATGATTTTTTAGCAATTTCTAGAAATCAAAAAGATTATTATATACTGTGTGATTAAAGAGATTGATAGTAGAAATTGATTTTCAATAGTATTTCACATACAATATGGATTTCTTAAGATTAAGTTGATTGCTTTATATTACTAAACTCTTTTCAGCAATGTATGACTGATAAAACATCAGCACTGGGCTAAGAGCTGGGCACACCCTGCAGATGACATGCTGGTGGCAGCATGTTCCCACCAGAGTTCTGCTTGGACATCTGCATCAGTGGCTGTGGGTACAGAGCTTAAGAGTGAGCAGCCTTCTGCCAGGTGGATACCACTGCTTCCTGGCCAAGCTGGCAGGGCTCCAGTGACAGCTTTTATAGGGGGGAAAGGTAGGGTTGGTCACCACTGCTCCTGGCTGGACTTCTCAGCCACTGCCGTGCAAGCCGCAGGCTCCCCTGAGGACCCCCCAAGCCATATACTCTCCTATAGCACTCTGCTGCAGATCATGCCAGCATCAGAGCTGCTCACCTCTGTGACTGAATTATTTTCTTTAAGATTCCTATTAGTTTACCACTTGCTTAATTTAATTTGAAAAAAACCCAAATTTTTAATAGTAATGAATTTTAGTAGAACTGGTAAAAAAAAGCCTATGATCAGAAACACTGAATTCTATCTCACCTAAAGACATATAGGGCAATCCAGAAGTCTTAATACAGTTATTTCAAACTGCTAATAAATCATTCCTTTAATGATGCACATGAAAGGAACAAGCATACTGCTCTTTCTCATCTGCTGCTGCTATTACAGGATTTTTCATGGTAATGTATCACAGATACATGTGCTGTATGCAGGAACTGAGTAAGAAATTGCTGTAATATCTATGAAACACTTATGAAACATTGCTTATTGTCCTCATACTTTTCCAAGTAGTGAATATTGATGCACAGGTAAATAGTTTCTGCTTTCTTTCTTTTAGGAGATTATATATTAGTCCGTAGAAGTCAAATACGCATTTAACCTATTAGAGTTAGTGGGAAACCACTGTATAATAAATAAGAATAAATAAATAAATAATGGCATTTATTGTTATTACATTTTAAGACATGTATTAAGTCAGATCATTACATGGTGTTGTCACAGTCTCGAGACTACAATACATATATGGGTTTGTGTTCTGTATAGCTATTTTATTTCTTTTCTGAAGGTGGTGCTGGTGCCCCTTTGAACATTTACATCCTATAAGGTATTCTACCAAAAGTGTTCTGGGGAAACATCATCCCTGAATAATTATCTGTTCTCTGGGGTTTTTTGAGAACAATATTAATATTATTAATATTTAATATCAGCTCAAACTTTTCTCATGCGATACCAGAGTGTTTTCCAGTTCTCAGCTACTCCATTCGCAGATACATCACTTTAATGCAACTGTCATCAACTTTACTAGCTCTTTGATCAGCACATCAAACTGCTCACATGATCTAGAGCCACTAAACATACTTCTTACCATAAGGAAAAAAAGAACAAGGGAGCTCTGACAAGAGTTCAGAAGCAGGATAAGGGCTTTTCAGAATCCTATGACTATATTAGGCCATGTATGACCTGTTTTCCAGGTGGCTACTGGGTCACTTGGTAACATCTGTCCAGCTTAATGTCTTCCTAAACTTGATATTCAGATTACGTACCAGCTGCAGATCCTGCTCCATGATATAGCTCTAGCAGAGAAAACACATTTAACATCTCCAATTACACAGGCTGACCATCCTTTCCTCATTGGAACTTCACCTATGACTTCAATTTACAGTTTACTTATTTCATATATGTGATTTATGAGTACTTACTACCATGAAGCTGTATATTTTGCATAATTACTCCACAGATTTTTTTATATTAAATATCTTAAAATATAAGATTTTAAATGTCTGAAAATTAAGCAGTTACAAAAATCTATTAAAAAAATAGCATCTTTAATTTCCACACACAAATAACCCTCTGTGCACCTCAAAGGTTTATTGCTCTGTTAAATATTATAACCTCCAGAAAAGCCAAGTTTACAAATTCCACAGTTTAAAGAGTCTAACATAGATTAGAAGGAAAAAAAAAAAGAAAAAATAAAAAGTCCCTGCTTAAAGAGAGGAGGATGCATCCTTGATTTATTTCTGTTTGATTTTTATTTAAGAGGAAAACTAACATAATAAATCAATAGCATAACATTCAAGCTTAAGGATAGATAATGAGGCCTGCAAACAGCTTGACTAAATGGGCTGTATTCAGAAAATTTCCAGTACATGCAAAGGTTGCAGAGTATTCTTGTACAGAAAAGCAACCCTGCAATCTCAGGATTACAGTACACTCTCTAAAATCTATTATAACCTTAGATCCCCTGCTACTTTTACAAGTTCTCACAGTTCAGAATCATTCGAGTATTGCAAGTTATTATATTTTTCTTAGAATTCTAGTTCTTGGAATGATGCAATAACTGCAACAGTCTTAGCACTGTTTCTTGATGACAGTTTGCATTGTGAAAATGTGAAACATAAAAGCTATAATAATAATAGAAGGCACAGATATAGTAATCAAATATAGTATTTGCAAGTACCTCTTGACTGAAGCTTAACATTCATAAGGACAAAATAATCTTCCAGAGAATAAAATGCTGTGATTGGCAGGAAATTACATTGTTTTTGTGGAAACTACTGAATTCTACTTTCTTGCTGCTCCATCTGGGCAACCATATTACAAAGACTTTTGACGTACATGTAACAAACTAAACTGAAAACTCCTTTCAAGTCATTGAATAATTACTACTACTACTACTTTTTCAAAAAGGAAATTAAAAAAATTGTGGGAAATATTAATTAATGTTGGGTTTTTTTTTTAAAAAAAAATCAGTTGAACAAAGTACAAAAAGTGACTGATACTTTAATTGTTCATCGAAATGCTATGAAAATATAGCCTATTACCAAGAACTTTTAGAAAGCATAAGAGTCAAACCACTAAATAATCTAATAAAAAGAACCTTACAGTGACTTCCCTGAAACAGACACAAACTTTGAAGGCTATAATTATTGTAACAGCATTGTATTGTATTAGTGAAATTTGAAATTAATTTACACTGAACCAGTATTTGAAAGTTTTCCTTTTTTATTTCTAGTGCACAGGAGTGAATAACTGAATAGAAAATTATAAATATTAGTTTACCATTAAGTTGATGTTAAATAAATTTAACCACTAATTATTGCCACTATCATTACCAGTATTATTACCATTATTACCACTAATCTTAAATACATAATGGTAATCGTGGAACAGTTTTTTCCTTCTTTTTAGTATCTGTGTCACTTTTTCAGTCCTAAAAAAACATTTGGTCATTATCACTTAGTCCTGTCTGACGTAACATCACAAAGGCCACAAATCTTAGATATCAGTACACTGCTGAGAACTCCACAGCTGCTAAATACATTCAGAAGCTACATAGGTAAATGGTGGCAGAAGTCAAAACAGGGCACTTTTACTCATCATTATTTAATAGAAATTATTCTAATATGATGCTAATATTTCTGTAAAGCTTTGAGTGTGGAACTAGCAATTGAACAGAGCATAAGCTACTGAACATATAATTAATTAATTAGTCAACAAGATGGAAACCAGTCATTTCATTGATGTCACGTTCTTAAAAAATTTGAGTAATTTTTTCGTTAAGTAGATCTAAGAGTAAAATGAAAACTGAATTCAAACTACAGTATCTCAAGCCATCATGATGCTGTGAATGAAACTCAGGTTTAAACAACTGAATAATTTAATTTTTATTGTACTATTCTACATAATTTTCATTCAGATATAATCAAAGCTATTATTCAAAAGTTATCAAGTCCTAAAAAGCTTTACCTTTTAAAATCTGTGTTCTAAATAATTTTTTCACATTTTCTTAGAGTAGACTTTTCATTTCAGTAAATTATAATGGATATCTGGAATTCCCACAATGACAAGTTCAGCTCTTTCTTGTAGTTAGCAAATTAGTCCAAAACTGCTATATTGGCCCACTTATTCATACTTTATTATGAGTAAAATATAGTCTGAGAATGCAATGAAATATGACTGCCATTACTAGTAACTTTCATTTTACCTTAATTTGTTTGAAAAGACAAATTTGTTTGAAAAGACAAATTTGTTTGAAAAAACAAGGTACATCAAGGGATGATATTAGCTCATAGCTCAGAGGGACTTCTAGTAATCATGTGGGCAGGATGAAGGGAGAGAAAGAGCTCTTACAAAAGACCAAACAGATTCAAAATGCCTGGTACAGAAATGAATGCAGTCTGAGAGCAGAGAGGAGCTAGAGCTTCAGAACGAGACACAAGAACACAAGGGTTGCAACATCATTGGCATAAATAAGACATGGCAGTCCAGTTCGCAGAAGTGAAATATTGTGATGGATAGGTAGGCTCTACAGGAAAGGGGCAGAGAAGAAAGGGGGTTGGCTTGTTCATGAAGGAGCTGCTCAAATATATAGAGCTCTTTGATAGCAGTCTGTTTGATAACTCATGTTGGGAGTTTTCTACAGTACACCTGGAGAGTGTGAAGTAGCTGAAACCTCATTTAAAAAACTTGAGAACATCTCCAGGTGACACATCTTACTCATCGTGAGAGACTTAAAGCTTCCTGACATCTGTAGAAGAGCAATATGGAGGAATGGAAGCAATTCAGGAGGCTTCTAGAGGGTGTCAGGGACAACTTCATAACACCAGTTTTCAATGGGATAACCATGATTTCCTGGATATGTTAACATAAAAGGAAGAAATGGCTGATGTAGTTAGCAGTGGTAGTCTTGGCTGTGATGACCATGAAGTTGTGGATTTCAAGATCTTAACAGGCATGAAGGCAAGTAGCAGAGTAAGAACTTTGAATTTAAGAAGTGCTAAGTCAGGTATCCTGTAGGGATGCAGCTCTGAAGGGTATAACAAGGCAAGAAAGTTTGCAGATGTTTAAGGACAATTTCCTCCATTCAAAAGAACAATTAATCCCTATGCTCTGGCAAATGAGCAGATGTACCAGCAGCCTGGCTTGGGAACTGATTCACCTGAGCAGGGAACTCGTGAATTTCAGAGAAACTAGCCTCTGTAGGAGAATAACTAAGCGCTAGACCAAGCGGATCATCGGTCTTCCCACAGAAGTTGCAGAACCTCTGTCTTTTGGGAGTTCCCAGAACCTGAGTGGGCAAAGCCCTAAGAAACCTAGTCTGAACTCAGTGTTGACCCCTCTTCAAGCTGAAGGGTCTCTCAGGGTCCGTATAGCCTGAATCACCCTGTAAAACTGCATCTCAACATCAGTTTTAATGTCCACTATTTTCATAGGAATTTCTGAAAACCAATGTGCATACCACCTTTATTATTTGCTGATCTTATATGATAAGGACGATAGACCAAAATTCTTGTATTTCCTATGACTTGTCTTTTAGTTGCCTAAGTGTATTTCTGAAATAATTAGAATTACACTTAGTTTCCACATTCCAACATTTAAATGAAAGATGCACAGTTTAATTAAAAAGGTAACTTCAGGGCAAGCAATTTTGAGACTCTTGTGACAATGTGATAGAAGCAAGTTGGATTTTATTTTTATCATTTTGTATCTGCCACCCATGAATTCCAATAAAATTCCAAAATAATTTTTTAAGCTATAAGAATACTGACTCCCCACCATCTTTAGCTTACAAAATTTTCCACTCGACTACCTGTAAAGCTAATATTTGCTCATTTTCGATGCTAATCTTATAGTGTCTTTAATGCTTTCCACTGTGTATTCCTCCTGAATCATGGATGAAGAAATGTTCCAAAAACCAGCCATGGTTTAAACCCAGTCCATGCTACTTAGCAACAACTAAAACATCAGCGTATTATCAACATTATTCTCAGACTAAAGCCAAAACACAGCACTGCACCAGCTACTAGGAAAAAAATTAACTCTATCCCAGCCGAAACAAGATGAAACAGTAAAACCTATATGAAGCAAATAGCAATTTTGAACATCAATATAAAAAACAGTATTTGAAAGAAGGGTAATTTATCTAGGAAACAATTCATGCTGCAGCTGGTGTTATAATGGGCTCTGAATCAACCAAAGTAGCATATCCCAAAACCTTACTTCAGCACTGGAAGAGCAGAGAGGTAAAGGGAGGAAGTAAAGGAGGCTCCTGTAGTATATGCACAAGCAGAGGATCTCAATTTTAGGTACTCTGTTGGCCATAGAACAACCCTCCAGTATAATTCTCTAGATACCACCTGACTATTCCACACCATTTCTTCATCTGCATTTAATCTCTCATTGTAAAATATACTTTCACAGACTCAAGTAGGTGTTACGCTGGGCTCTGTGACACTAGTTACAGTGTTAATTTTCTTTCTGTGTATGTTTCTCTCAACTCCCTTTCCCTAGCCACCTTCAGTATCTCTTCATTAAGCT
>JANHGB010072812.1:0-18646 GCA_026283785.1 Coracopsis vasa
TGGCACAGGTTGCCCAGAGAAGCTGTGGCTGCCCCATCCCTGGCAGTGTTCAAGGCCAGGTTGGACAGGGCTTGGAGAAACCTGGTCTAGTGGAAGGTGTCCCTGCCTGTGGCAGCGGGGTGGAACTGGATGAGCTTTAAGGTCTCTTCTAACCCAAACCAGTCTGGGATTCTATGATACATATACTGGTGGCGCATGGTGAAGAAAGTTTCTCTAGCAATTGCCTAGGACATTAACTCTAAATACTTCAGTGCATCCAAGGAAGAGCAAAGGCTCCCATTTCGTCTGTCCCTGATAAGAGCATAGCAAGGTTATTCCATCCTCCTGCCTTCTAAATGCGCATCAGTTATTGTATGTAGTACCATGTAAGAACATTTTAAATGTTTTATAGCCCTGAAAGACAACTGTCTATGCTACTATACCCTCACCAGACTTTAATGTTGTATGCCTCAAAACAGTTAGAAATATCTTTAAAGTATTTCTTTTCAAACACTGTCCTAGAAACTGGCATGCTGAATGGAACACAGTTCACTTAAATATAGAAACTTGATCAAATATAAGAACTTGACTAAGCAATCTGAACAAAACATTAAAAATCTTCATCTAAGGTGCACTGATTAGTAAATGAATAACCAGCACTTCTTAAACTCCTTCTGACTTGGAGAAATACATGCTACTTGAGAGATGCAGATTTGGTTACACCTGAAAGGCAATGTTCACACTTACCTCTAAACCAAAGGAACTATCAATCCTCACCCGGACAAATAAAAACCCCAAAATTAGTTCAGTGCTTAAAGAAAGATCAAGAGAACAAAAGTTCAACTTATTCTGATGAAATCTTTATTACAGGCTTCTTGGGCAGGTTTTTCCAAGAGCTAAAGCTTAAATATATAATTTTACTCATTTTCATGTAATATAAGAACTTTTGATTAAGAAAATATTTTCAGTACCTTTAACTCCGTCCCTAAGTTCTTCTGTTTCAGATCCCAAGTATGTGAAATTCTACCAAAAGCATCGTATTTGCAGATGTCAACTAAACAGTCAAAGGTCAAGAGGCCATCTAAAACATGAGCCAGACCAGCAGTGCTGACAATTGACACAGTGACAAGTAAGGGACAGACACCTAAGATAAGGGACAAGGTACTTGTGCTCTCAGTCCTGCTTGTGGAGGAGGCTAAACACATTGTCAAGACCTCATGCTATTCATTCCTGACACAGGGCACCATCCTGCAAACCCCAAACTCCCATGTACACTGGGGCAGATGAAGAGATAAATATGTCACCAGAAACCCTCCCTTAAACTTCAGTAAGTTTTCACTGCGTCTTTGGGGTGTCTGGGCTGTCAAATGTCACTGCTTTTGCGATTGCTGTAAACCCTTTGCAGAGCTTGACATAACGTCTCCATCCAAAACTCAGAGCTGCTCTGTCAAACGTAACATAAATTAGGAGAGTTTTAGTGGCACTGTGCATTAATTCCAGGATGAAATGCAGCAGCATTTAAAAAACCAGAAGAACATTAGGTTGACAGTATGTTAATCTGAGTGGTAGGATAATGAGAAGCTTTGATGAAAGAGTAGTAACATGAAACAAGTTCTCAAGATTTTTGCCTGACACGTTCTCTCCAAAACAGCCACTACAGAGCATTAATGCTTTCTGAAGAGTATCACTTCAGTGCTGACTACTTGAGAAAAATCCTGGAAAACAGACTACCCAGATCCATGTTCTCACCTCACTCAGGTCACAAGGATGAGAATTATCAAACAAAGCTTATAGAAGTCAGAAGAAAGTATCTCCCAAATACCCAAATGCTGAATTTCAACTGTGATTCCCAGTCTTGGCTTGTTTTCAGGCACTGATCCAGCAGCTGGCATGAAAATGAGCAGTGTACAGAGCAATCTACTCTGCACCATGTGTCACAGGGTCCAAGGGGACTCTACAGTTAGCCAAAACAAGCAGAGTACTGGACACATCCCCATTATCCAAAATAAGTGACCAAGAGCCATACACCATGGAGCTGCCATGTTTGCTCCATCCTGCCTGGGGATTGCCTGACTTGAAACAGTTATCCTAGTAGGCAGCAAACTAAGTTGAATCTCCACATCCAGCTGTCCCAGTGCAGCAGGCCAAAACTGGTAATAAGGAGGTGAGGGATAACCACATCCCCAAACATGAATGGGAAGGTGGGAAGGTAGAGGGAAAGCTATAAAAATACCACTATTGAAGAACTGAGATTAGTGATGGAGATACTGCTACTTTGCTGACTTATCATGACATTTGACTGTGAGAATGAAGACCTTAGGCCCACTGTAGAAAAGGATCTGGTTCGAGACCATCTTAAGAACCTGAACATGCACAAGTCCATGGAACCTGATGAAATCCAACTGTGGGTCCTGAAGGCGCTGGCAAATGAAGTTGCTAAGCCACTGTCCATCATATTTGAAAAATCATGGCAGTCAGGTGAAGTTCCTGACAACTGGAAAAAGGGTGATATAAGCCCCATTTTCAAGAAGGAAAAAATGGATGACCCAAGAAACTACAGACCAGTCAGTCTCACCTCTGTGCCTGGCAAAATCTTGGAGTAGATTCTCCTCGAAGGCATGCTAAAGCACATGAAAAACAACAAGGTGCTTGCTGACAGCCAGCATGGCTTCACTGAGGGGTGTCCTGCCTGACCAATTTGGTGGCCTTCTATGATGGGGATATGGAACTGATGGACAGGGGTAGAGCAATTGATGTCATCTACCTGGACTTGTGCAAAGCGTTCGACACTGTCCCACACGATATCCTTGTCTCTATATTGAAGAGACATCAATTTGATAGGTGGACCACTCGGTGGATACAGAACTGGCTGGTTGGCCGCACACAAAGAGTTGTGGTCAATGGCTTAGTGTCCAGCTGGAGACCAGTAATGAGTGGTGTCCTTCAGGAATCGGTGTTGAGACAGGTCTTGTTCAACATCTTTGTCTGTGACATGGACAGTGGGATTGAGTGTGCCCTCAGCAAGTTTGCCAACGGCACCAAGCTGTGTGGTTTGGTTGATATGCTGGAGGGAAGGAACGCCATCCAGAGGGACCTTGACACACTTGTGAGGTGGGCAGATGCCAACCTCGTGAAGTTTAACCATGCCAAGTGCAAGGTCCTACACCTGGGTAGGAGCAATCCCAAGCACAGCTACAGGTTGAGCAGAGAAGAGATTCAGAGCAGCCCTGTGGAGAAGGAGTTGGGGGTGTTGGTCAATGAGAAAATGAACATGAGCCAGCAGTGTGCCTCGCAGCCCAGAAAGCCAAATGCATCCTGAGCTGCATCAAAAGGAACGTGACCAGCAGGTTGAAGGAGGTGATCCTGCCCCTCTACTCTGCTCTAGGAATCAGAAATAAGGAAGCACAGTGAAAGAAATTCAGCTATAAATTACAGGCCAGCATGTCTCCTAATGCCATTTGGTACTCGATATGCCAATACTGCAGAGTAACCTTATCACAGATCACACAGGGGTACAAAAAGTTTCTACTGATAGAAGCAATATCTTTACCTAGGAAAAAAAAAAAAAAAAAGGAAAAAAGGGAGATGTGTCACTCTCATTCAGCTTCGAGTGGTGTGCAGGAATGTATCAACCTAGGACACATTAGTGTGGAGCACGGGTTTAGATACAGCCACAGCTGGTCAAAGCAAAAGGTTGAAGCAGCATATGATCTAGAAAGCAGATGAGAAATATAACTCATATATAACCACATTTTCAGAAACTATTTCTAATGCTTCCATTTGCTTAAAAAAATTAGGAGGGGAATATTCAGGATACACGAAGTATACCAAAGATAGAAATGTAAGTGGCCATTCTTCTTCAGGAATAAAGTTATCCATTACTGGTATGATAGTAGATTTAAGGTGTAGTTTGTACTTCTAAACCTTTAAGAAACCTCCAGACAGTACAATAGTACTGAAAAGTTAGAAGTTGACAGTAAATTTCAGTTCTATGGATCAGTCTTAGACAGAGGCAGGTGGATGATACATTTCATCTTATCAAACTTTACTCACAGGGTATCCTAAAGAATCAACACACAGGTACAGAATTTTGCGAAAATAAAAGATAACAGGGAAATACACCAATCTTTTCTTAAAAGCATTTCTAATCCATGCTGACTTTTTTTGTACATATTGCTTTTTCATCTGGCTTACTTTGTTATTCTGAGGCATGTCTTAATTATTTTACAGCTGTGAGGTGAAGGAATAACGTTTTTTGTGCAGTGGTAGAGAAGTAAAAGCAGTTTATAGACAGATTATTTGAAAGACTGATAGAATTCCTTTTTTACCTTTCATGAAAAATACAGCAAGAACCGAAATAGAAGTATAATGCACGCTACAATACTCACTCTATGGCAAAGCCTGAAATACTAGGTCCCTTAATAATTTATCAAACATTTGCCTTGTGAATGAAAGATTATTAATAGAACTAGTATTTGAATGTTGTTACATGATGATGAAGGATCCAAAGATGGACAGAAACTGAAAGAAGCAGAAATAGTCCTTACTAAAATTTGAATTATATAATAATATTTGATTAAAAATATGCTTCAATCAGCCCTCAAATACTTACTGTAGAGATTATGATTTATTGGTCACCTTCTTACCTAGAAAATAAGTGTCAAAAATAAGATGATGATGGAAAGAATCAAAGAAGTTAAAGCTTTGTAATCAAAATAGATATTGGCTAAAGAACTTGAACTAATAATTAAAACACAGAAAAGTAATTTAACTGAAAACGGAAAGCATAGAAAGAAAAAAGCAAAATGAGGCAAATGGAATGAGCTACAGAAAAATAACTGGCAGGATTTAAATAAAGAAATGTCATTTCAAGAAAATAGAAGCTTTTTATTTTCTTAGCCTTTGGAAGTAGATCAAAAACAAAAGTAAAAAACAGTATGAATAAATTGGCAAAGAAAAACTTAGATACCTCTTCAGAAGAGTAACTCCTTGAAGCACAAATACCTGCGCAGCTGAAGTAGATTAAAATATGTATAATTACACTTTTCTTCTTCAAGAGTGTAAACAAGTATAATGATACTTATCTTTCATATGACTTTGAAAAGATAACCATATGAAGAAAAAAGGAGACTATGCATAAGAAACGATGTAAAATGAGGAAGACTATAAGCTTAGCTTCTATGGAAGGACTAAAATATTACAACAAACTTCCTTCCAGACCTGTGGTTATTTTAGATGTTTGCATGATTCAAAAATCTCAAAACTGGATTATGTTTGTCTAAATGTTATGTGTTTAGATTTAAAAATAATATTGACTTCTACCCCCCTCTGTGGCTGTGACAACAGATTTTAATAACGAACATTAAATTTATTTGAATTGATTTCTCAAATTCTCTAAAGAAACAAAAAAAATGTAGGAATTTAACAAAAAATAATTTCATCCTCTTTTTTACTGTAACCATGTGGTTTAAGTGTATTGGCCTTTTGACATTGTATTTTCTTTCCTTTTTTTAAGGATTTACATTAATATTATTTTAAATTTCTAGTACAATATCAGAAAATCATCAAATTATGTAAAGTAATAATCTAAAATCATGACTTAGACTAAAGCTTTCAGCTGCAACTAACAAAATGACCTTAGATTCTACTGCTGAAAACAAAAAATTAAGTATTCAACCATAAAAAAAAACAACAGCAAGGAGCACATGAATGGATGCTAAATCTCACAAAGTCACACAGTTCTGTAGTTTTCTTAATGGTGCAGGCACCTTTTCTAAATGACGTTACAAAGTCAGCAAAAACCCATGCAGTTCAGAACACAAGGCAAAGTGGGATTACCTGTTCTGTCATTAGCTTTGCACAGCTGCAAAGTATCTGATAATTTCATTGTCAGACAGGTAGAAATGAAAATGGCAATAAGGAATGGTGGAAAAGGGAGGGAAAGGGTGTAGTTACAGTTTACCCTTATGTACTCACTATTGCACCTTCAAAAAAAATGGCTGAGTTAAGTAAGAATTTCATGTAGACCAGAAATAAGTTATTTTAAAGAAGGAAAACTGCAATTCTAGGGTATGAGCTAGAAACAATCAGAAAAACAAATTTATTTCTTTCTGTAGAAAAATCTACTTCTTTCTTCTTTTGAGGAAAGAATATAAGTTTGAAAAAACAAAACATGAAAAAACTTATAAAATGATTATATTCCAGATAAAATCAATGAATAGTTCCTTGTTTCCATAACAGAATATTGAACCCATAATATTCATTATTATGTTATATCTACCATGACACATAATATAAAATTAACCTTCAGCATGAGCTGTTAATAATGTTACTTTATTTTAAATCAAATAATATAAATTGTAATAAAATATTAACGTATAAAAAAATAAAGATTCTAACATCCAAAATCGAAGTTTTGCCTTACTAAAATGAAACATTTATGTATTGTCAAGTGTATATCTTTAGGTGAATTAAATTTTTGCCCAACACCAGTTATAACTGTAGCCAAATTATTTAATCATGCTATATGAGATAGTACAATTACACCTGAGACTAAAACATAGTATTGGTCTTAAAGAATAATTTAGCTCTTCAAGTTACCTTTAAAGTTGGGGAAAAAATTAAGCAGAAGGAAAGGCAATCAGGCACATTCCAAACACATTTCATATCTGTTAAGGGGGTCCTTGATAAAATATAAAATATGACTAAAAGAAGGCATAATGCTATAGTTTCCACTACTGCAAGAAGTCCATGGCAGAACTTGATTTTTTTTTCTTTCTAACCTTCTACCTCAGGTGTTTTAAGACAAACACTTGCGACCCATCACACTGTAAAGTAAATGAGCAAAAGTAGCTCTTATATTATGAACATAATTCCAATGCTTTTTCTCCTTCAAATATACGTTTTGAAGGTGACCAACTCCAGCTTTGCTAGCTCTGAACGTCTTTTCAGAGAGAGATTCCTACTTTTAACCTCTTGAAGTGGAAAAGTGAAACAAACTGGAGAAATCCTTCCAAGCAATTTTTCTTCTAGTATTTATTTGTACTTTAAAAAATCTACTCAATTCTAGACTGGGTAGACTAAAAAAAATTCTATCAATATTGAAGAGGTATCAAAAGTGACAGGGAGACAATAGGTGGCATTCTGAATTAACACAGATATAATAATAATAGGAGCACATTTCCTATTTCAAACATCATAAAAATAATCCAAAGAGGGTGCATGAAGGTCGGAGGAGTTTTTTCCATATTGTCGTTGTTTTGGGTTATTTGTTATGTTACATGAAACAGAATGAAACACCTGCCCACCTGTGGTAATTAAAAACATAATGGCACATGCTGCAAATGTTGTACTGAAAATGTGCAACTATTTTCTAACTACATGTCTATTGCTGTTTTATTTAGACAAGTTTGTTCATTTAATTACTTCTTTCTCTTTGCTAATTAACGGTCATGTAAAATTTGAGATGTCTGCTTTTCCTTGTTCAGTAATAACAACATTTTGTACAATATTATTTATCCATTAATTGGAATGGAGGTTTATGATAAATAATACTTTGTAAGCTAATTATTTTCCAAAGTCCTTAAAGGTGTTCTTTCAAGGAAGAACCAGTTTACACGGAAAATTTCAGTATTCTTTCAGTTTTGAAGATAAAAATTTGGCTCTCAGTGCTATGGCAACAATGATTTATGATCAATAAACCATGGACTCATCTAAATACTGGACAATATTTGCACATCACATAACTATGCCTCAGATTTACACAACTCCATCTCAGAGGTAGCCGAATGAGTGAAATAACATAAAAGGCTGACCTACAAACTACTGTCTGAAGCATACTTAGCCTTACCAAGTAGTGTTAACACTTCATTTTCAAGAGTTCTAAGCTCAGATAATTGCTCTAAATGTTATTCTAACTTTTCAGAATTAACATACGAAGTAATAGATGTTTTAAAGAATCTGCCAGCCTGAAACTACACACCATTGGCTCCAAAATAAGATTCCTACAAACCTCAAAAATCAGCTTCAGTTCAGCCTACAAATGGATGCAATTTATCTCTCCCCTTTCCTTTCTTTTGACAACTGAAACATGAATCATGGGCACTCATCATATTGCACTTGGGAGCGAAAAACTGTTCCTGGATTGACAAAATAATTACATGAAAACCTGGCAGCTTTGAAGCAAAAGTAATGGATGGAAATACTTCATGGGACTACAATGTTACTGTATTTAATTTTACTGCACAGATTTATGTAATATTACAAACACAATAGGATATTTTAGAAATAAACTTGTAACACTGAGAAAAAAAAACACAACAGAAAACTCAGCTTTCTAAAATCAAAATGGCATTAAGTTTATGTATGGATTCAATTTTAAGAAAATCAATATATGTAATTCGACTGATTTCAAGGGCACAATAAGAATTTCCTCCAGCAGAGCAGATGATTTTACCTTGTAATTTCTATGACTCACAATCTAAATTCCAGAGAAAAGCAGTCATATTTAGTATATTCTTAGGAAAACAACAACAAAATACTATATATATGTATATATGGCAAAGAATCTTTTTGTTGAAGGAGGATTTTCCCACATTTTTCCTTCTGTTCCCCTTTTCTTGTTTGATCAAGAGCTCACTGTCCCTTACCTTCTCACTAATCGTGAACTGTGCATACTCTACTAAGTGTGCCTTGGTTTAGAGAGTTAATGAAGATTCAAAGAGAGCATATAAAGCAGCTTTAGAGTACCTTCTCCTGCTTTCCCTCCTGGAAAGAAAGAGATGTATGAAAATAAAAAAAATAATGAAGAAATTCATACCCACTCCAGGCTTGAGACTGTATGCATAGGGAAATGTCTCAACATGACCGAAAATATTATAGTTATTTATCAGAATATAATTTTGTTTTTTTCTATTCTCCAGGCAAGATTCAAAAAATATCAGCCCAGGTTTCGGCATGTAAATTTGCATTTCCTTACCTACAGTTAGGACATAAAGTTAGGATATCCCAACACTAGAAGACAAGCCACCCTAAAATAAAGAATTAAAAAAGCATTGAAGACAATGGTTCACAATGACCAGAGTGGATATCTAGAAATTATTTAGGTTACACAATCTGCTTTGCTAGTTATCATGGCATAGATTCGCAGCAGTGGATCTGTAGAATTTCTGCCAAGCTCCCAACATCTGTATTTGATGTCTTTTGGATTTGCTGCACCCTGGACCAATGGACTGGCCATCTATCAGTGCTTGAAGTGAACTAGATACATCCTGGAGGATATCTTCTGAATTTGTTTCATAAAAAAAGAAGTCTAACACTCGCACTCCAAGGTTGCTTCTTAATGCAAGACTGAGCCAAAGCAGGGTAAGTCAGGACAGTTGGGAGATCCACTTCAAAAATTCAACCCTGATCTGAAGAAAAGCATTGATACAGACACACTCAAAGTCAATTGACTTGAGTAATACTAAAACACAAATGCTGAGCAGTTATTTCTGTTTGTGTTTGTGTGTGCTGGTCTTAAAACTTCCTACCCAATAAGATGCATCTACTGTGGCATCTACGTTGTAAACCTAATAATCAGTGGGAATGAGTTAACAAAACCATAAACTGATTCAATCTTATACCCTAATTGCCCTTTGGAGATGCAACTCCAACTATAAATTATCACCTAAGACAAAACCTCCTCTAACTCCTCTCTTGAGCACCTTTATTGCACATCTAAATTTAAATACCACCATACTTGTTTTATGCAAAGTATTTTTCAGGTGGTTACTGTAAAAGCTTTGTAGGGAAGATTCCCAGTGTGTATACATGGCCTTTGATAGAAAAAGTCTGTGGTCAGCTATGGGAGAGAATTTTATTTTTTTTTTAATTACCTTTACTCCATCATCACTGTGCTTCATTCAGTGGTTTTGCCTGCTCAGTCTCCTTGGATTTAACTTGTATTCTGTTTCAAAGTGACTCAGAAATGAACATCAGTAGAATGTTCACCTCTCTGCTTTCCATAGACATCATTCTTCACCAATACATTTATTAATAATAAATAATTTGAGATTCGCAAAAAAAACTCACCCAGACTAGAACAAAGAATTTCCTTGCCTTACTTCAGTTATCATAATCTAATAATAAAGATATTATCATGTAGATTAGTAACTATGAGAAAAGCCCAAGGCTATTAAAATGATTGCTGGCAAAATTGCAAACTGAAGCAGTAGCACATTCTCTAACATAATCACATGACCATGAAATGCTCAACTTTCAAAGGATTATAGTAAATCCACTTTTCTGGGTTTTTTTAATTCTAATTAAAAATCTCAAACGGTTGGGTCCATTCCTCAGGGTAACCAGCACTGACATTTTCCTTTAATGGTTAGTAAAGCAAATTACCAGACATTTGTCTTTCTGAATTCCTTCTATTTTGAATATAGTGTGTTACCCACCCTTCTAATGCATGCATTTTGTGCAGAGAACTAATACGGTCTTATTTCCAATGTATCATACAGATGCTGTCTTTAGTTGTAGAAATGTCTGCAGTTGTGCTCAGAGATACTGCCTCTGATCCCTGACGTCACTGTAAGGGAAAAGTTAAGATCAAAGACAAAGAACAATCTTGAACTGGTAAATAATTTTATTGTTTCCCCATGGAAGAACATCACCAAGGAAGGGGGGAAGGTGAAACTCTTGCTTCAGCTACTTTCCCTCTGTCTTTTAGGAAAATCTCTTAAGAAATTAATGATGTGAATCTAAACACTTTTGGCTCAAGAGGGCAAGATAACCTACAAAGTTGAACCTCTGGGCACTGACATGTCATCCTGCTCTGCTTCCAGAGTAGTTGAACTTTCCACCAGCTGTTATAGACGCCATTCTGAGTTGTTCTTGCTATGTGGAGCCAGGATGTCTAACACAGAATTCAACTTTGATGCCAGATACTCAACAGGTAGACACTGCAAAATACCTAAGCCTTTAGCCCAAGTCCTTTATTAGATGGGACAGAGACGGTTAGTACATGGCTGCTATTATTTTTCCAAAGATTTTTTCTTGAATCTAGGTTGCAGGTGTTCTATTTCTTCAATGCATTACCTACATCTTTTTAAGACCAATTTAGTGAAAACATTTTTACCATCTTCCATTGTTTACCCTTGCATAACCATATCCAGACATTTTGGTTCTTCAGAATGTCCACCTGTGTTCTGTATATTAGAAAGAATTAATTGATAAAAGATTGATAAAAGGCTGCATAGTTTTCTGAACATATACAGGTATTAAAGTCTCAGCACAGTGGCTCTTTGTGCTGAATCTTTATATTCTAGCAATTTATATTTTTTTTTGTGATATTCTCAGTTGCTAGAGGGTATATTTAAATGGAATGGAACAAATATTTCCTCAACTGGTTTCTACAAAGAAAGAAGCTGTCTGGTATATTTCTTGCTTCAAATTTATATCAAGGTTCATGTTCTCACAGTTTTTCAATTTTGTGCACTTTCATAGAATACTGGATGAACAACTTGAGAGCCCTTTATTGTCTTCACAGAGAGCATATAAAACAGACAGTAACAGGCATGATTTCTAAAGGCTCTTAATATGCCTGGAGCCTGACCTTGAAGGAAAAACCTCTAAGATATCTCAGAAGTTTGTCTAATGGCCCAGGCATGTTCAGAAAAGATATTTTACAGGATTTATTTTTATTTGTATGTTTCTGTGTGAGCTTTAATTTTGCTGGTGGCGACAGGAACCATTTTAGTTGTCAGGTGAGATCAGGACTATAGCTGTGACTGTCAGTGCAGTAATTATGTTGAAAACAGTGAATTTACTTCATGTGCAGTTACAGAAACAAAACATACCTGCTCAGACCTTACGCTGCTGCAGTTGCAGTCACTAACAATAGAAGTACAGCCATTTTCAATACAAAATATATATATGCATAATTTGTTTCTTACATTTGTCTTCTACCTTGCCTGCAAACAGTTTCATATTGACAACTAAGGATGCCAAATGAAAAATGGCGATGATAAATAAAATCATAAAATCATAGAATCATAAAATCATCTGGGTTGGAGAAGATCTTTGGAATAATCAAGTGCAACCATTACCCCAGGACTGACAAGACCACCACTGATTCATATTACTGAGGGCCTTATCTACACAGTTTTTGAACATATGTAAAATAATAAGAACTTATGTGAAAGAGAAAAATATTACAAACAGCAGGTAGCAGATAGCATCTGTGCACTGTATCATATAGTTATAATAGTTAATATTGAGAGAAAGAATTCATGGGGCAAAATCAAGAAAGAGGCTACTGTAACCTTTAGGTCTGAACATAGTAATATAGAGCAGGTAAGATCCACCTGGGATTCTCCACAACAGTAGCAGAGCATAGCAACAATTGTAAACTCCTTTTCAAAAATTCTGTTTCTGAGAATCCTGAACGGAGAAGATTCAGAGATTAACATAAAAAAAAAAAATTATAAGAATTTTAGTGGTACATGTTATTGTGTATATGTTTAACATCTGGCAAACTGTTGTAGAATTTTTTAGTGTAATTTAATGTATAATGAACTGCATAAAAATACAGACAGAAAGAGACAGTAGAAGAAATCTGATAGAGCTCATTGAGCTGAAATTATTTCATACTGTCACCATCCAGAATGAATCCTGATGATTTTATAAGTAATAGAATCAGTCCTTTTATTTATTTAATGATTTTAATCGTGAAAGATATCAAGCTTAACAGAGAAAGAAAATGGCTCTCCCCAGTCTTCTTCTTTTTTTCTTTTTTTTCCCTTCTGATAAAGGGAAAAGGCTGGTGAAATGAACTTTCATTTTACTTGGAAAGGTGATTAGGTTAGATGAGTGTAAAAGAAAAGCCATTCCACAACCCCTGTTCTCCTAGCCCATGGCTTATAGTGAGTATGAAGACTTGGAACTCAGTTCCAACTGACATTAGATTTAAATTTCTACCACAAATCTTATTATCATTCATATAAGCAATCTCCATGTTTTTGGCTGTGTTTTTGGTTGAGTGTAACACTCAGGTTGCTGCCAGACCTATAGACCAGTAGATAAAGCATTTGCTCTAGGCTAAAAATCCTGCTTTCAAAGTGTTGAAGTGACTTCAGCTCAATCTACTACAGTCAGTGCCTGATGCTTGAAAAATTTCAAGAATGAGCAATGAAATATTAATATGTCGTCTTTAGCACAAAAAAAATTTGTTTGGGGATGATCTATGGCAACCTATCTGAAAACAGAAATCATCAGCTCTTCTGGCAAGTCTGAGCCGGTTGAAAATTCACACCCCTGATCTCCTCCTAATGCCACCAACTAATCCCTCAGCAACAAATAGAAACATAAATTAGCAAAATCTAGGGGTTTATACCTTCCTCCTGTCATTACTGGTAAATCAAATTTCAGATCACTACAGAAAAAATGAAGGGAATCAACAATAACCAACTCACTATAATTGTGTTCCATAGAAAAATAACACAAAAATGAGATTTTTTTAATCTCTTATTTTTTAACTGGTCATTGGCCCTGGTGTCAAGGAACAAAGAACATCTTTGATTATTTAGAAATATTTCTTTGACTTTATTGCTTAATATGATAAATTTACTTTCAGCATTTATGCTGATACATTGCAAGGAAACTGTATGGTAGAGGAATGGGAAAGCTGTTCTGTGGTCAGGATATACCTTGTGTGGTCTTGCAGAACACATAAAAAAATCAGAGGATATGACTTATTGGACCGTGGACCTATTGTGTCCATGGATC
This sequence comes from Coracopsis vasa, assembly GCA_026283785.1. Classification (NCBI taxonomy): domain Eukaryota; kingdom Metazoa; phylum Chordata; class Aves; order Psittaciformes; family Psittacidae; genus Coracopsis; species Coracopsis vasa. The sequence goes on from JANHGB010072812.1 coordinate 13,747, forward strand.
TATTAACTAACTGGGAATTTGGAGAAGAAATTGTAAAGAATTACTCTAGTACTCTACATTTTATTTAGTCAACAATTTAACAGAAAGAAACATTAAAAATAATAATTTGATTGCATTTCTGAAGGTGCATATGCAGAAAGACATTTTATTAAAAGAAAAAAAGAAGGAATATCAACATAAAAATATCAACGTTTCTATTGTCATAAATCAGAGTAAGTAGAAGAGAATAAGCTTCTTCTTACAAAAAGATAGTGTATTGTGTGGCAGCATTTGTCTTTCAATTACTTGATGTCAGACAACATACAAAAGGAGTAGTTACAAGAAAATCAAGTGATTGTGTGTGCAAGGTATAACTGAAAAGTTGAAGTCTTTGCCTGATTCTGAAAGAGATCTGATAACGGTAATGCTAGAAGGAAGGATGACTGAGAGGAGTCTGCGGATAAGCAGGATTTCAGGCTTCAGAATTACCCAAGCTATGGTCAGTAAGAGAAATTAGATTTAAAAACTAAGTTTTGAAAATAAATAGCTTTTTTTCAAGATACGCCTTCCTGGGCATCCAATGGGTATCTTAAATTTGTGTGACTGGTTATCATTCTTGTGTGCTCAGTAGCAGCTAGCATGATAGGTTGGATGTCTTGTAGGATTTTTTGGCTTCACGTTCAGGACAAGTTTCCGAAGCCAGACACACTGGCTCCATAACCCCAAGTTGAATGCGTACATACATACACATGGTGCACAGTACATTTTGTTAAAAAAAGTCAAAAATAAAGGAAAATATTTTCCTCAGAAGTATGGCATCAAAAAAAGACTTCCCATCATGCAAGATACAAACCTACAGTTTCTAACAGCTAAATTCTCCTGCCAATCATTTCAAATGCACATCAAAAGCAGAACAGGTATAATACTTCATGGCAGCTTGTCAGCATTCCAAGACTGTCTCAGTAATACCTGTACAAGTTGCGCTTAGGCTGGTTTTGTAACCTGCAGAGATTGAAAACAAAATATGCAAGAAAGAAATTTTCCCTCCTTTCCTTTTTAAGTGTTATCTAATTTTAACACAAAATAAAAATTAAAATACTTTGCTGCAACAGTGAAATATGCATATTGCACCTTACACGAAAATGAAAGGTAAAATAAAGAAGAAAAAATAAAAGGAGCAGTTCATGAATGGAAAGAGCAGTAAGACATTACCTTAGATGTAATTCTGTGTACTCTTAATACATTTGCTTTCTTATTTGTTTAGTTGGTTGGTTGGTTGGGTTTTTACAATCTATTTAACTTTCTATCTGGACACCTTTATTTTCTTGGGAAGAAGATAACAACCTACCCATCCACCACAAAAAAAAAATACCACAAAAAAATACCAGAACTAAATGAAAGAAAAGTCTAATAGAAATCTAAGATGAGCAAGTGTGGTATATTGTATGCGTGTGGCAAAGTTCCTCCAATTAAGAATATCCTAGCATAATTGACTCATAATTTTACCACTCAACTGTTAGGCGATGATGCTGAACCTGTGTATAATGGTCATAATTGCTGTGCATATGTTAAGTATCCTCATTTTCTACAGAATACAGAGACTGTTTTCTACCACAGATTAACTGCTTTGTACATAAGCATCCAAGCAAAACTAGACTCTTGATATGATGTGATACATTATGACACATGCATTTTCTCTGTAAATAAGAGTGAATAAGACTCTTTGAGGACACTTTTTCTCATTTAAATTAGCGGTTAGAAATGACCAAGTTTTATTTATATATAACTCTTGCTGTTCCCCTTTTTACTTTCCAGCCTTCTTTTTTTTTGCCTACGTAGCCAACATCTCACCTTTAAAGTGAAATCTGTAGTTCTCTTTCACTATGTACCTGCTACCTTTTTTTTAGCAGCCTTCCAAAACTGTAACATTATCCAAATTATCTGAAGTTATCTTTGCTGACTTTGGCAGTTTCCAAACTACTATCTAGCAAACACTTCACTTTTCCTTCAAATCATTTTGGAGACAGGTTCACAAAGATGTAAATGGAGGGCAAACAGTCTTATCACCATGACCGCATCATTCACCATGGGAATAAGAACTAAACCAACCTGTGCTAATGCTTAATGATAATGCTTAAGTGTAAAGTTACTTTAGACATCTCAAATTTTGATATGCCACACATATATTCAGTTAAATTCTATTAAGCGACACTGAGTTTTATTATCTTGGCCATGGTTAGCAGCCTAGATTTCCAAACAGTTCTGGTTTCGTAAAGAAGTGTCCATTCCAAAGGAATCTTGACATTTCTTATATCCCAAGTAAAAAGAAGTAGCCACAATTGTGATATTTTTCCCCAAGGAACAAAAAAACCTCAAATCCTCAAAATATTAACTTTAAAACTCTAAAACAATTTATTTCAACCATATTAAAATATTCTCTCTAAATAATAAAAAATGAAAATTCAAATAGACAGACAAAAAAATAGTGCTTATATGAAACAAAAATAAGATATATACTTCAGCATATCAAAATTTTTCAATGTAAAAGCCTATAAAACCCCATCATTTTGTGAAAAAAATCGATTTCAACAAACAATTTTTGACTAATGAAAAGATATTATCTTGCAAAAGTTTTCAACTAGCTTTACCAGGAATGTTCTACATATCAGAATTGAGTGTTATTTTTTTCTTTTTAAGTAGTACTTTATTATCTATCTAAAAACATCAAAGTGACATAATGAAAATGCAATAATTTTGTATAATGGAACATCAGATGTTCAACCCTCTTATCAAGAATATAGCAGCAAAAAGGTATTTGTTTCAGCTTTCTGAGGTGTGTTACCCGAGATCAGATTTTCATAAATGAACACTTTAGATCATCTGTAAGAAAGAGGGAGAGAAACAATACAAAAATGTCATTGCAATTCCACAAGAATATGGGATATTCAGGTGTTTGGTTAATAACAAAATAAATCCATTCTTAGCTCCTTTTTCCCAGCGGCCATACTCCAGGTGCTTCCATTTCTTCTATCTTGTGCACATTATCTCTGAGTTTTCTTAAACCCATTTGCATTTACCAATATTTTGAGTAAGTGTCAGATATCATTTATGTTAAGGACAGGGAAATATGGCAATTAAAATCACAATATCAATGTCTTCAGCAGAAAGAACATACTTTTAAGGTTCTGCAGGAAACCTGAGCAGTAATTGCTACTTCTTTATGGAAGAGCTCTTATTCTCTTTATAAGATATACTTTGTCTCTTTCAAGTTATAGTATTTGTGTGCTGCTGAAAACTTCAGTATAGAAATAGTAATACAATACATGTTTCTTGCTGATGTAAGTAATTTCTTTTTTTTTTCAGGGACTAACGAATAGTAATACAACAAAACCACTTTCTATCTAAATTAGCTACATCTACAGGAAAAGGATCTGCTAGTATAATTGTAAAAGTGTAGCTTTACTTTTCTTTCCTATCTTAGTTCTTTTTTATGTTACAGTTTTTATATGCTTTTAATAAGCTCAGGATTTTAGTAATAGAAATGAGATGGCCAATTCTCATACTATGTGTATGAATATACGATGTAAATTAGATGAGCTGTAGTGAAGAAGTGAAGAGTATTTTTATTTTATTTCTCTTATCACTTCATCGTTAATAACCTGATTGGAGAAATAAATAGGGTTTATTTTTTTACATCTTGGTTTTCTTAATATATTTAGAAAAATAATTATTCACTGTAGGCTCATAAAATTGACAGGTTCATACTACCAGGTATATCAATATTCAGTAATCAATATTCAGTATATGTCTAGAGAAAAGTGTAAACATTCTTTAACTCTAAACTCTTTAAATTGAATTGCAAGCAGAATCATAACTTTACATTTTCAAAACCTGAAAAAAAAGAAGACTGAAAATAATTCTTCAGAAATAATTTTAAGAAGTTATTTAAAAATACATTCACAAACTCCTGGTCTAAATTTCTTAATGTACATTCTGTTCCTTATAAATTTGACTCTCCAGTCTTTGACCAGTTAATTATTTTCAAATTGGTTTTGCTCAGATGTGTGCTAAATAATTTTTCAGATCACTATGATCCAAAGAGAAAACTGGGTTTACTTTGTCTACTTGATTGTCTTTATCACCAATGTATATTTCATCATCAAGGATTACAGCTAAAATGCAATAAAACACTATTCTCAGATAAAAGGTCAGGACGCTTATACGGTTTCATTTTGACTGGAAGTTCAGGGTGAGACTCGGCTAACCTGAACTTTTTTATTTCTTCTGTGCTTTCTTCTAGTTTCCACTGAGGACAAATCAAATCAAAACAAAAACAAAAACAAAACCAGAAACAAAACCAAAAACAAACCCATAAACTCATAGCTTTAAGGAATGGCTGCATGCATGGCTTCAGTAGGTCTTGTAATATGACTGGTAGTGGAACAAGACTGAAGCTCAACACAAGTGCACTTGTCTTGCAAGTTAATCACATCCAGTGTCAGCACAGAAAGCTAAGGAAGGATGTTTATCTCACAATTGCTAAGGCCTATATCTGAAGTAGTCACTCTAGGTGATCTGTTTAGCCACTATGTCTATGAAAAGGAGAATTGTAAAGACACGTAAATGCTGCATTTTAAAGACAAGTACATCAATAACTCACTTTGTTGTTGTTCATCTTTCTGATCAACTTGGCCTTAGAACCAAAGGGATTTATATACAATCCAAGACTTTCAGAACACTGTTTTGTACAGGGGATTTAATCCAAGAAAAACACATAGTCATAACTTGTTGCCTCCCTTATTCTTTATATTTGTTCACCCTCCTGTGGCAATGACGTTTTTGTCTTATCGACGGGGGAGGCGGGGCTGGGGAAGGGAGGGGGAGTGGGGTGGTGTTGCTTGGTTTGATTGGGTAGATCGGA